>NMUG010011665.1:0-10571 GCA_002855965.1 Monotropa hypopitys
AACACGTACTAAACAATTTAAGAGTTGAGGTGATGGATAATGTCCAAAAAGTGAGTTTTAATACAGATTTTACATAATTCCGCCCACTTATTTACACATACTCCCTGCCATTTGGGCAATGGCTACCATTTCTATTTTTTATACTATTATCCACTTGTGCTTCGCTTGTACAAGTGGATAATGATGGCCAAAGAGGGGCGGGGTCCTTCGTCATGTTTGGATAGTGATGGCCAAAAGAAAGGGCTAAGACCATCTCCAAGGGATACCCCAAATGGGTACCCAAACTCAAAACTTGGGTATTTTGTGCACTGTTCATGCTCCAATCCATCCCCAGATGGGTAGCCAAAATTAGGGGGTGATACAGTAAACCCCCAAAAAAGGGGATTTACTGTTCATGTCTCCAAATCTGATACATTCCGCGGTGCGGAGCTGTTTTTTACCGGGTCCATCTCGGGATATCACATGAATAATCTGAACCGATTATAAAATTTAAAATATTTTTTAAGTAACCCGGTAAAAAATTAATGCAATCGGACAAATATAAGTTGTTGATCCGATTAATTCGAAAATTAGGCCTTAAACTTCTCAATAAAAAACCGATATTTGGATGATGAACCTATATTTATCCGATTGTGCTAATTTTTTACAGAAACATTTAAGATATTATTTTAAAATTTATGAACGGTTCGGATTATTCATGTGAAATCCCGAGATGAGCTCCGCACAAAACAATCGTACGGAAAAGACATAGTTGGAATATTAATAAATGATTTGGGGATTTAAAAAGGGTATAATGGTTGGAGAGGTAGTAGTTTATTTGGGGTATTTGACCAAATATTGATCAAATTTGGGGGTTTAAAATGATTTTTTTTTTGTTATGCTTGGAGATGCTCTAAGAATGGTGACAAGCTATCTCATATTCAGAAAGGTGGCAATATTAAATAAAAGAGTTGTAGGCTGACTCGTTTGTTCTGCTAGCTTTTTCCCTTTACAAAGAGTGCAGATTCATTTGAATTTCATGGATTGTAAGATCATTTCCACTTTCATGATTAAACTAGAATAGTTGATTATTTGGTAGGCCCACACTATGTGTGGCTGGTGAAATTTGACTTTGCTTGCTCTTATGGGGATGGTGGGACTAGTGATGGATCTTCTGAAGTGGAGATATTCCTTTTTAATTTCATTTTGGATTCATCCACTTTCTTGTGTGGTCAACTTTGACTTCTCCTTCACTTTTATTAATCAAGCCGGCAATTTACTTGGGTTGGAAAGTTTTCTCAAATGTTGTGCCCCAACATTAGTGGCCCTCCGCTACGCTCCACCACAAGAGCTGACGAGAGGATTGACACATGCGCGACTCGCCCAAAGATTCCGCATTCATACTGTTTATTATGTGCAGAGTGCCTCCTCAGAAGGCCGCATCCAGACTAGTATATTTTATGCTCTATCTAGTGGGACTCGTACCGACTACACGGGGAGGGGATCCGTGAACTGGAATTATCCCAGTATGAAGCTCATACCAATGTGCTAAACGCCGGGTGGTTAATACACATCATCATGGTAGTAGAAAGAATTGAACCCTGGACCTCTTGGATAACTCCAAGTTCCCTAGGCCATCTTGCCTACCACTTCTGTGTGGGTTGGAAGGTTTTCTCGGCTGCATGACTGGTGTTCATAGAATAATTGTGTGCATAAGAATATAAGGGGTGCTCCATGCACACCCTCAATTTCACACCCCGTGCACACCCTACACGGGTGGACCCAACACGTGTACCAAATTAAAAATCTGATCTCGCATTTAAATTTTAAATATTATTTTAAGCATAGTTGTCAAATCGTGAATCGAATCGTGAATCGAAATTGTCCGTGAATCGCGAATCGTGAATTGCGAATCGCGAATCGCTCCGATTCAGTCAGAATCTCTAAAGTATATTTAAAATGCATATTTTAAGCAAACTAATGTGTGAAAAGATAAATTGATGATCATATGACTTATAATCACGATTCATGAATCCTACAATAACATACTTAGCGCAATATTGATAGTTCAATACGTACTTGCATTGCACGTTGCTTACAAAAAGGATAATTCAAAGTTCAAACACAATTAAACTAATGAAAAAAACATAATAGAAGTAACGGGGTGAGAGAGAGTTTAGGTCCACCAGAGGGGTGGTGACAAGATCCGAATTAAATCAGCGAATTAAACACAATTAAATTAACGAGATCAAACCGAATAAATTTGTAGCAGAAATAGTGAATTTAAACGAACCAGAAACCTAAATCTACTTCTCTTGAATGAACGAAACACTTAACTTCCTCCAGCAATTGAAAATGAAAACCCAGCAATAAAAATTGAAACCCAGAAGCAATGATCGAACACGAATTGAAATTCCTAAAACTAAACTACCTTCTGCGCGACTCCAAGGAGGAAGAAAATCCCCTGTTGCAAAACTCCAAGCAAAAACCGGACCAGTTTAGGGTAAACCCAACCCGATTTGAAGAATACCCGACCAGATTACGGGTGGTCAAGAATCGCACCGAATTGTCCGATTCATGCGATTCGTGCGATTCTCTTACGATTCGTGCGATTCGGCCCACGATTCACATCGACCTGTGATTCAGCCTACCGATTCGGATCGTTTGATGGGTGAATCGAATCGAATCGTACGATTCGAATCGCGAATCGCACGATTATGATAACTATGATTTTAAGTGATCCTGTAAAAAATCAGCTCAATCGGATAAAAATGTAATTTCTATATTTTTTAGAAGTTTAATTCGCATTTATGCCTAAAACTGCGAATTAAACTTCAAAAAAATACAGAAATTGTTTTTTATTCGATTGAACTAATTTTTTACAGAATCACTAAAAATAATATTTAGAATTTAACTGTTAAATCAGATTTTTAATTTGGTGCACGTGTGGGGCCCACCGTGCAGGGTGTGCACGTGTGGGGCCCACCGTGCAGGGTGTGCACGTGTGTGTGAAAAAATGGGAGTGTGCCTAGACTTGCTGTAAGAATATATACTTTGAGAAGATGCATGAAAGATGTGATTTTACTAGCTCCTTTTTGAAGATTGCCTAATAGCTTACTAATTTTTAAATTTAACTTAATAACCCTTCAGTAACTTGGGTAGACTTTAGATACTTTTTCTTTAAAGTCGGGTTGTCATCTAGCTACATGGTTACTGTTGGGTCAATAACACACGAATATTAAGAGGAAAAACTCCAATTTTATTTACACAAATAAAACCCATACATAAAACATCTTCTCTCCACATCATATCTCTCTCTGCCTTACATCTTGTTCCCACACCATACCTCGCAACACACACACAAGCCTTTATATACAGAAAGCAGATAAGGCAATGACAAGAAGAAATGGAGTATTGTCTAACTTTGTTAGGCAACCTTACATTTGGTGGCCTAACTCCTCTTTTCACACCACGGCGGGCTGATCAACAATCACCCCATCTACCCCATGCGTGTTTCTCGAAGTATGCACACCCTTCACCTATGTGTTCCATGTAGAAATTCATAGCACCATTCTGCTGTAACGTGCCACTCTAGCCGACTTCAATCTCGTATACCAGAGAAATAAGTCAGCAATTATCTGTTCATACCGGAGGCTCAATCCGCCAGTTGGCCTCACACACCGCCTTGGAAGATTCTGACATTAATTTCTGCTGACACGCTGCATTCTCCATCGAGCTTCAAAGTACCCCCAAATCGGGATAAATAAATCATCTTCTCTCAATGTCTTCTCGCCCTGCTAGCTCTACTGTGGCCAAGTTAGTCATAGTGCCGTACCATCGACACCCCATGAACTGAGTTCCTACACCCTCTCAACAGAGTGCTCGCACCCCTTGTCAGGATACCCGTGATCATTTTCTCCTCACATTAGTGCTCGCATCCATCCATGGATGCCCGCATCTTGTCATATGACAATCTTCGATCTGTCACTCTAGCAAGTGTCTGTCATTAACGATTCGAGTTTCACTGCACTCCTACACCGAGCTACACTACTCGAAAGAAAGTGTCATTGCAGGCTAGTTCTTCTGTGGCAGATCATGACCTACCAGTTGTCGTCTTTGCATACCCCGAATAGTATCTTAGAAAATAGTATATGCCACTCGGCCTGACCAATCTCCTGCAGAATCCGATGGAGCTCAACTCGACATCCTCAACTTGTGTCTAAATACTCTGGAATGCCTCGTCACCTATGAACTTGTACGGTCTCGCATCTTCACAAGAGATGTTTGCACCTCATACTGATATGACATGGAAGTAAAACTTGTCACCAACCATCAGAATTCCCACGAAAGAATGGTGGGGACACAGCCTCCTTAAAAACCATTCTTTTTCAACACTCAGTGTTGTTTTGACAGAATTCATATGTTCGCAAAAGTTTACTTCTACATTGGAGTCCATTTCTATTTACACCCCTCGGTGCCTAGGCATCGCAACAAAGTCCATTTCCATTTGCGTTCCTCCCGAGGCCTATGTGTCGGCCCCCTAGACCGGAGTGGTTGGCTTGAAGGGGAAGTAGGATAAGGGTTAGTCTAAGCGGGTGAATTCAGAGACCAATCCTAGTGAGTTTGATAGCCCCCTATTCTCATTGTGTATGTGGATGACATAATTATGACAGGTGATAATGCTAGTGAGTTTGATAGCCTGAAAGCTCTCATTTCTCAAGAATTTGAAATTAAGGAGTTGTGATCAATGCACTACTTTCTTGGAATGGAGGTGGCTAGATCCGAGAAAGAGATTTTTATTTCTCAAACGAAGTACATCCTTGATCTTTTGGAGGAAACATGGATGCTGGGATGTAAGCCTGCTGACACCCCCATTGAGGCCAATCATCATCTTGGTAGTGTGGGAAAATCTACCTTTAATGAAAGATATCAGAGGCTTGTGGGTCGTCTGATATACTTATCTCACACTCGACCATACATTTCTTATGCAGTGAGAGTTGTTAGTCAGTTCATGCATAACTCTCGTATCTCCCATTTTGATACTGCTTATCGTATTTTGAGATATTTTAAATCTGCCCCAGGTAAAGGTATTTTATTCTCCAACTATGGTCACTTAAGGTTGGAATCCTTCACCGATGTAGACTTGGCAGATTCAATTGATGATCGATGATCTACCCCGGGCTATTGCGCCTTCTTTGGAGGAAATCTGATTAGTTGGAGAAGTAAGAAGCAGTCAGTCGTAGCAAGATCAAGCGCAGAGACCAAATACAGGGCAATGACACATGGTGTTTGTGAGCTTTTATGGCTTCAAACCTCCTTACATGAGTTAAGAATTCTTGATAGAGGTCCTATGAAACTCTATTGTGATAACAAGACTATCATCAATATTGCTCATAATCCCGTTCAGCATGATCGAACAAAGCATATCGAAATTAATCGACACTTCATCAAAGAAAACTGAACAATAGTTCAATATGCATGTCTTTTGTGAGATCCGAGGACCAAGTAGTCGATGTATTTACTAAAGATCTTAGTAGTAAAATGTTTCACCCTATTTTGTTCAAATTGGACATGATTGATATCTATGTACCAACTTGAAGGGGAGTGTTAAGTTATGTTAGATATGATCTTATTAGATAATAGGTTCTTTTGTACATAAGGGTATTTTTGTCTTGTAAAGTATAGAGTGTATATACTCTCATTCAATGTAATGAAACCCCAAGAGCGGTGTTTTTTCCCGACTGTTTCTCTCTTTAGAAAAGAACACTATGCAACGACTTGAAGTCTTCAAAATCCTGAGGCAGTAGGGTGCCAGTCTTGATAAATTCTAATTGTCATTCTTCCGTTGTGCAGGGAGAAAGGAAGGCCATCATGCATTTCATGTTCTCCATGTCCCAATATTAAAAGGAGAAAAGGAAATTGGTTTGATGTGATAAGGAAAAAGAGAAAAAACAGTAATCTGTGTAGCTCTATGTAATCATTCCTATTTGGACAAACTTAAAATATAAGGAAGAGGCGCAATTTTCTGGATAGTTAATGCTATGGTCATCTTTGAGAATGTTGCGTACTGAAGACATGAATTGATTACGATCACTCTGTTACATTTTGAAATTGATTTTTCTAAAAACTTGGAAATTAATGACAATTGATTACCGATGTTTGAGGTAATTATGTTTCTCCTGCAATTATTTGTTTTACCATTCATTTGTTTTTCACATATGTAATGGATGGCTTACTTGTAGTATCTTACTCAATTCAGCTCTGGTGGTAGATGCCTTCCTGTAGAATATATAGACAAAGTTGGAGAGCTAGCAGAGAAGTATGGGCTGAAACTTCATATTGATGGTGCCCGTATATTTCACGCATCAGTGGTGATTATTTTATTCTCTAAAGTTTGTCGTTGTCTTTCTGCATTCATACGCTACAGCTTAGACGGTATGCAATCTTTTGTAGGATTGTAGATTTTCATGAGAGCGCTGCCTGTAGAATTTAATTTATGAGGCATATGCTTTAATAGCACACTTCTTTAGTTAATGCATATGCAACCTAAACCAAGGATTTGATTTCACAATTTTTGTTTTCCAGGCACTTGGAGTTCCTGTTCACAGGCTTGTGCAAGCTGCTGATTCAGTTTCGGTACGATTGCATGGTGTTCAGCAGTTATCATTTTTGCTAAGTTGCTAGTTTTTGGATATCTTTTTTTGCCTTTGTTTTAAACATTTAGGCTATGTTTGGAACTACTTCTGTTTTCTGTTTTTTGTTCTCTTTTTTTTTTTAAAATAGAAAACAGTAAACAGGAAATATATTATTTCTACTTTCATTTTTTTTGAAACAGAAAACAAAACACGGATAACTTGAAATATAATTTGTGTAGAATCGATAAAAAATAAATTTGAAGGTCGGTATATAATAATTTGAAAGTAAAAGTAGATAACCAAACCAGTGTTGTAGATAACCAAACCAGTGTTGTGAAAAGCGCGCCTAGGCGCGTGCCTAGGCGCTAGGCGCAGCGATTTGAAGGTGCAGCGCCTGGAACGGCATCAGGCGGCGCGACCTCTGGTGGGCGGCTGGGGCGGCGCGCCTAGGCGCCCAGGCAGCTAGGCGCTCAGGCGCACACCTAAGAAACAAAGCGTTTCTGTTCTCCAAATCTCTCTAAGAACTTTGATTTTCTTTAGCCTCTAGCTTTGTTTTTCTCAGAAACTCATAACCCTAAATATGAGCGAGCTTAAAAACAAATAGGATCGGCTCTATAGCCAAAATTACACGAGGAGGTCCTTTACCCCGTGGGGGCTACCGCCCCCACACCCCCGGTATAAAACAATGCTATTGTGGGTAAGCCAATTATTGTATAGATATTTGTGCATGAATTTCTTCTTTGATGTTGTTATGCTAGGTATTGCGATCAATGTTATCAAGTAACTGTCAAACTAACACTAGTGCGCCTCACATAGCTCAGGCGCGCGCCTAGCGCTTAGGCACCAGGACACCTGAGCGCCTATGTGCGCTTAACGCTCTTCACAACATTGAACCAAACAAATTTTTACGTTCTAATTTTTTGAAAAAACTAAAAATAAAAACAAAAACAGAAAACCGAAGCAGTTCCAAACAAGACCTTAGTGCTCAGCTTTGAACCGTTAATTCATTTGTACATGAAGCAAATTTGTAGAATCAATCCTTAAACTTTCAAAATTAGACCTGATAATTTTCCACACTTATGTTTTTGATTTTAAATCCAGGTCTGTCTATCAAAAGGTCTGGGTGCTCCAGTCGGAAGTGTCATTGTTGGTTCAAAACAATTTATCGCAAGGGTATGGAAGACACTTCTGCAAAGTGTGAGGACTCAAGTTTTTGTTCAAATTCTCTAACAACAGAAACTTGATACCTAGCTCGCTCTTACGTGGTTTTGTAGGCAAAGATTCTACGGAAAACCTTAGGTGGTGGAATGAGACAAGTCGGCATCTTGTGCGCTGCTGCTTTAGTTGGACTGCAAGAGAATGTTGTGAAGCTTGAAGATGATCACAAAAATGCTAAAACTTTAGCAGGTACACTTGCATTTTTTTTCAATACATAATTCCATAAAACTTATTTGCTTGTAGGAAACATGATTGTGCTGCCTTGCCAATTAGATGTTGATTTCGATTTACGGGAACGAAAAATTATGTTCTCATGAACCGGTACATATTTTGTGAAGGTTGTCCATATCAACGGACAGTTTGACTTGCCAACTTCACATACACATACATAGACGGAAGCCCTTATGTGCTTACATATTTTAATGAACCTGTTTTTCAGAAGAATTGAATAAAATCAAAGGACTAAAGGTGGATGTTGCTTCGGTGGAGACAAACATAGTAAGTGCTGTAATTATCCATGTTTAGAAGATTATGTCCATTTTCTTTATATAATCCCACCAATAATCTTCCCTTCATATCATACTTTTGATAAATATCTTATCTTGTTTGCTAACCCAACAAGTTTCAAATTTTATACCAAGTTGAATTGGTCTTTGCATTTCCAACCTTTCCCTAAACTCCGCAGTAGCAGGAATCTCGTGCACTAGTAGCCCTTTTTTAATGAGATTATTTTTTAGTGTTCTTATCATAGAATATAAATAATTTCCAATTCCATTTTCAATTTTACTTTTCTTATATGACCAGGTATATTTTGATATTTTAAAGAGTGCAAATATCTCAACCAAAAAACTCTGCAAGAATTTGGAAGAACATGGCATACTTGTGATGCAATCGAGCTCATCCAGGTGTGTTAAGCCCTTGAACAAAGTATAAATTTACTTATTGAAGCATTCTGTAAACATCCATCAAAATTTTCTCATTATAATTTTTTTCAAAAATCACCGCTTAGTTGAGCTCTTCGATGGCTTAACTAACGTAAAGCTTAATAAACTTTGGCTATCCATATAGAGATTTAGGGAGATTTATACATTGTGCCCTTGCACTGTTTCTCAAATCCCACTTTCGTCATTGCAGTTCCTACTGTCCGTCAGAAGCTTTCAGTTTCAGTCAAGTGTTTTGAATTAACGACCTGACAACCTTCCCTCAAATTCAACATAGAAAACAGGCAGAAATTAGCCTTGTTTTCATCATATGCCTTAAAAATTGGTTTATCATTTCAAATATCAGGGACTAAGAGAACCCTGAGAGAAACCTGTACAGTACAGATATTGTGAGGACCCATCCCGGAATACGACTTACAAAAGTCGCCCGACAACGGAATCCCGACTAATCATTTCCTCTAAGTCCACTAAAAATCCATATGGACCACACAATCACCACATGAGATAACTCAGCAACGGAAGAAATACCATAAAAAAATCCCAAGTCACAAGTACTAACTCCAAAAGAACAAGTACTAAGGACCAAACATGGTCTACCAAATGAAATACCAAGAGTAAAATTAAATCTCTTCCACAAAACCCATAGAACGGTCTCACAATCTACCTAACCACTGGTACTGACAAAATAAAGTGCAATAAGAGAAAAGGACTCCGCTAGCCCTTGACACCTGACACACCATCTGGCTGGAAGTGAACTCGCTAAGCATCCATACCTGGATACAGTTTGCAAGACAAAAGACAGCAAAGCATATTCAGGAATATATTAGATACATAACAGTATATGTAATCCGTAAGTGAAGCACGTAACGTAAGCAAGTAAGCACATGAGGAAGGATATACAACAATGTGCCGTTCATCTCATGTTCATTTACATTTCTTCTTATCATATCTTGAGATAATATTTTATTTAAGTTCTCATTTATTCCATTTCTATTATTCGATGGTTAGACCATTCAACGTATACGGTCAACTCCCGTTGGGTCCCCTGCCACAGCCCCATCTAGTAAGCACGTCTGCTTTGCAAAGGACGAATCAATCAAGTCCATATCACCCCACCTGGCCTCACAGCTTATAATCAAGCATGTCGGGGTATTTTACAATTATTCACTTTGTTTACATTGCCCCATACCTGGCCGTAATGCTTACCATTAAGCATGTCGGGGTCATTCCACTTTAAGTTATTTACCACTTTTACATATGACTTTCCATGTTCATTGATTTCATGTCACTTATGCATACTTGAAAGTCATGGTTCACTAGCATGGTATATTATAGGTGACATCAAGCAACTCACATAAACAAGTAAGGCATGCAATCACATAAAATTGTATAAAGGAGCCATCTAACACATGTAAGTCATGCAACTTCATACAAGAGCAAGTAAGGAATGCATAGGAAAATAAACACGTAAACACGTATTCTATACAAGGAGAACATGTACTGAAAGGATCTATCATATTCACCGAGTATATGTGGGTAACCGAGTGTGCTACTCTTGTTGCTTCGAAGGCCCGGGTACCTCTCCTGTTCCAACGTATCTAAGTTAGATAGGTGAACTTCTTTAAATATTTAAGAAATGATTTAGAGTTCTTAACGTTTAATTCAAGTCATTAAGACCCTTAAATATCTTTTAATAAGATCCATAATCAATCTCGGTCAAAGCCTTAAATAATCCCGATCAAACCCCTAGGCAATACCCTGGCCGGTACGGGACTGGTATGGCACCAGTGTGTCGCCC
>NMUG010011666.1:0-10571 GCA_002855965.1 Monotropa hypopitys
TCCATTCCATCTGAAATCCTTTTGGGATTTTAATCTTAATAAGGGTGAGAATGCTAATGTTTTTCCTGATAGGTTTGATATAAACCTTCTTAAAAAGTTAACCTGACCTAAGAAGTGTTGTAGTTCTTGTTTAGTTGTTGGAGGTTGTGCTTTCATGATTGACTTAACCTTTTCTTTATCAACCTCTATTCCTTTTTGGTGTACCAAAAATCCTAGAAAGTTTCCCGTGCAAACCCCAAAAGCACATTTCAAAGCATTCATTTTCAGTTGGTATTTTCTCATCCTCTGTAATGTTAGTCTGAGATGTTTTATGTGGTCATCAAATGTTTGTGACTTGACCACCACATCATCAATGTATACTTCCATGAACTTTCTTATTAGATTATGAAAAATAGTATTCATTGTCCTTTGATAAGTAGCTCCTGCATTCTTCATTCCAAATGTCATCACCACCCATTCAAATAAGCCTATGTATCCTGGACATCTGAAGGCTGTTTTATGTGTATCTTCTTCTGCAATGAAGATTTGGTTATAACCAGAGTATCCATCCATAAATGATAAATATTTATGTCCTGCAGTTGCATCAACCAAATGGTCTGCAACAGGCATGGGATATTCATCTTTAGGAGATGCTAAATTCAAATTTCTAAAATCAATGCATATCCTAACTTTTCCATTTTTCTTTATGACTGGAACTATGTTTGAGATCCATTCCACATATCTTATGGGTCTGCTTAACCCAGTTTGAAACAACTTTTTCATTTCTTGTTTTACTGCTTCTTGTACCTCAGGTGTCATTTGTCTTGGAGCTTGTTGATAAGGGATAAAATTTCCTTTAATAGGAATCTTATGTTCTACTAATTACCTATCTAACCCAGGCATGTCAGAATAACTCCAAGCAAAACAATCCTTAAATTCAAGTAGTAAATACTTCAATTGACCTTTCATTTCATTAGGTAAATTGGCACATACATAAAGTATTTTGGGATTATCTACGGATCCCACATTAAAATCCTCCAAAGGATCTTGAACATCAGCTTTCAAATCATCAAGTTTGGCAGGTGCAGACTTTAAATCTTTCATAGATAATTCCTTTATGGTCATAGGGCTGTCATCAATGACACAGTCTGCCCAATTATATGAGATAGGAATACTAGCTTCTAACTTTTTACATATAACATAATAAAATAGCCTCTTGAAAGTGGCTGCTACTATAGCTGCTTCTGGAATTTGGCTATTCTTCATCTGGAAACTTTATGTCTTGGTCTCTGGGCCTTGAGATAATATTAGGCCTGGTGAAGTCTTTGCTGATTTCCTTAAAATCTTCTTTGATGTATTTGAGGAACTGACTTTCAGTAAGAGTAGCTCCACTTGACTTGACCTGTTGATTCTCTACTTTGATAGGCCATAGGTCTTTATCATAGAAACAAGCTTCTGCATTGTTAGTATCATCCTTGAAAGGTTGTTTGTCAGCCCAGTGGACTTCCATTTGTGGCTTCAGGAAAATCAAAGCCTGATGTAAAGAAGAATGCACACAACTATTTACATGAATCCAATCCCTACCTAACAAAGCATTATAATTAGAGCTGGAGTCAATTACAAAGAATGTTGTGTTCATTCTTCTATTGCCTATTTGCAATTGCAAAGATATAACACCTCGAGCAGGTGAACATCCTCCTGCAAAGTTTCCTACTGTAACTTCAGTAGGAATAAGGTCTGTCTCTGTTTTATCCAATGTTTTCATTAATTTGAAAGGTAGAATGTTGACAATTGCTCCATTATCAATCAAAACCTTGTTAATATGTTTTCCATTGATATGTAATTTCATGTATAAAGGCTTTAAGTGTCTAGTTAAGTCATCGGTAGGAGATCTAAATTTTACACTTTCTTCTCCTTGTGAGTCTTTTTCTATTTCAATTAACATTTTTGATGAATTCTTTTCTGGACACTTATTAGCAATTTTTGCTATTGCCTCAGTTTCATCTCTAACGTCCCCTTCTAAGCTTAGGGGTTGGTTTGGTTTTTCTTGAAAAGTTTTGGGTAACACCAAAATCATGTTACAAGAAAACTTACCTGGAGGTATTGATCCAAATTGGATGGCCTCTAAGGCTTGGCCAAAGTCCATAGATTTTTGAGAATCTGTTTCATCTTTATCCTCTTTCAAATCTTCCTTGATGATATCTGAGTCATCAACAGAAACCATGAGGTCATCATCTTCATCCTCGTCTTCAGCTAACACCTATTTGAATTTAGTAATTTTTTGTCTAAGACTTTTCTTTAATTCAGCCTTTTGTTCTTTTATTTACAAAGTTTGTACTACAGAATTTTTTGTATTTCCTTCGTTTCCTTTATCGACATGAACTTCTCTAGTTTGGACTATGATCCCTTGGTTTGGGTTTGTTAATCTTTTGTCAAATATTGACTTGCCTTGTTGCCCCAGTATCATATCCTTGATTGGATTCTTTTGTCTGTTGTGATGTTTCCCCAGGTGGTCTATTCCATACCAAAGGCACTGATTGCCTTGTAATTTTGTTGGCCTTATTGTTTGGCCAATAAGTCTATTGTTGTGGCAATTCCAACTTTGGATAATCATTTCTCTTTTCTCTTTCTAAAAACTTTCTTTGCAGTTTTCTTTTCTCAGTGTTAGTAATGGGTATGAATTTTCCATTGATTGGGAATTTTGGATGTTTTACATCTTCCCACATCTGATGCTTCACATTTGGTGGTATCACCATTCTCCCTTGGTGACCACCTCTCATAAATAAACCACCTCTTCCTGGTCTTCCAAACCTATGATAGTGGTCTCTTCCTCTTTCATACATATGCCTTAGAGGAGGCATAGTTTTCATGCTTGGTTTCCCTGGTAAAGCAGGTATTACTGGTTGTCCCTTGAACAAGAAAGGGCTATCATATTCTCCATACCATTTTGTCGACTGGGATGGAATAAAGATCCCTAGATCTTCACCTTCAATTATTAATTTTGGACCTACATATATTTGTAAGTCATTGCCCCCCATTGTGTTGAACCTTATGGCACCTTTGGCATAGGTCCCATTATATTCTTTTCCAGCCATTACTGCTTCTCCTGTTTTGATTTCTTCTTCGCATCTCAGACAGAAATAATTCTCAAACTGTCTTTTGGTGTGAGAATCTTCATCAGTGTCCATATGCTCACTATCTTCTTGTATCTGCCTTTCAATTTGAGAAGCTAACTTTCCTTTGTTTAGTCTGGCTGTTACCAGGTTAACATCTATCATTAGGAATGGATCAATGTCTATTCCCATGACCTCTTTGTCTCCCTTTGCATATTGCAGCAGACCTTTTTGGATCAGATCCTGCACACAATTTCGAAATGTTACACAATTATTAGTGTTATGTCTAAAAGAATTGTGCCATTTGCAATATTCTTTCCCTTTTCTATCTTTTTCTGTAGGGATGACATGTCCTTGGGATAATGTTAAAAATTTTTGATTGAGTAGTTCATCAAATAATTGATCTGCTTTGGACAGGTCAAAAGAATACTGTATATAGTTAAACTGTTTCTTTTTATTTGGATAAGAGGATGGCATGTT
The DNA here is from genome assembly GCA_002855965.1 of Monotropa hypopitys. NCBI lineage: Eukaryota > Viridiplantae > Streptophyta > Magnoliopsida > Ericales > Ericaceae > Monotropa > Monotropa hypopitys. Next base: position 3,573 of record NMUG010011666.1, read on the forward strand.
CTGAGGATTTTCAGCCTTTGTTAAAGTATAACAAACCAGTGGTGTTTTGCCAATTATTTGTACAACATCTATTTCTACATTTTCCTCTATATCCTGATAATATGTGCCCATAGATTTGTTTTTTTTTTTTGTTCTCTTTCCATTAAAATAGCTTCATATCCTATAGCCTTTGATGTCATATCAAACAAATCTCTAAATTCAGTGCCATTAAAGTGCTTTTTAAAATTAAAGTCAAGCCCATCCTGGGCAAATTTTACTATTTCAGATTCTAGAATCAAGAAATTACATTGATTTCTGACTTTTTGAATCTGGTCATATAGTCTTCAATAGACTCATTTTGTCTTTGCTTTATCTTTGCCAGGTCTGCCACAGATATTTCAGGTTGATGTCTATAAAACTGTGCATGGAATTGTTCTTACATTTCCCTCCATGAATGAATAGAATTTGGAGGTAAGTTAATAAACCATGTAAAAGCAGTTTTTGTTAATGAGTGTGGCAAGAGTCTTAACTTCAAACATCTCATCATTGTTTACTTCACCTATTTGTAGGCAAAACCTTCCTACATGTTCTATTGTCGACTGGTTTTCTTCCCCACTAAATAGAAATAACTTAGGGATCCTCTACTGCCTAGGAAAAGGCACAATATCTACCCATTCTAGATAAGGTTTTTTAAACATAGGCCTTTTAATTTTTCTTAATTCTGGGCCATACATTTCTTACATTATGTTAACTACTTGAGCCCTTAAAATAAGCTCTTGTATTCTTCCTTCTCGACCATTATTTGGCCTTCTTATTGGGTTAACTTGTTCATCCCTTAACTCATACCTATAAGGATTATTCTATCTCCTTTCATTTGGATTAGGTACGAATGGATTCTGTTCTAACAGGTTGTGGTTAACTCCCATTGTGTGTTCAAAACCATTCATGTTAGGATTTATTTGGTAAGGCCTAACTTTAGGCCTAACATTAGGGTGTGTTGTCCCTGCTTCTGTGTTAAAAGGGTATGTTTGATTAAATCCCATGTTTAAAGGGACAATGTTAGAGACATTGGGAATACTTTAATAAAAACTTTAATTAACAAAAGGATTCCTTTTTCCTAAAGGAATTCTATTTGCACCAGTGCCTATGTTATCAAAGATAGGATTATTGAATACCTGTGTAGGTAATATTCCTTCTCCCACATGGGCTTGTTCATGTTCTTCCCTTATGCGGTTCTGATCATTAGCATATTCCCCCATTGGCTGTGCTTTTGTCATCAGAGTTTTGAATAAAGCCATTATCCTTTTGGCTGTTTCATCTTCTGGATTTATTAGAACTTTCGCAAATTCTTGAATCAGATTAAGTGAATCTTTTTCTAGACCACTTGTCGATCCATATTCAGTAACCCTGGCAAACCTTATATTTGGGTTCACATTCAGGTTTCTGTTTTGAATCTCAGTCTCACCATTACCATTGGCAAGATCAACATTGTCAGTGGTATTGATCACTGACGGTTGACTTTCTCTCCTGGCTCTTAGTGGTATTTTTGTGACTTCCAAATTACAAGTGCCCTCCTTCTAGCGCCAAAAATTGTTTGTCAAAAATTCTGTGATTGTTATTCCTTTTATATCTCAGTCGACAGGAATAAGAAATTGCTGGAAATATAACTGTTTTAGATGTGGTGGATGACTGGTTCACGCCTTGTTTCAGGACTTCTTTGGAAGCAATGAAACCGATGAAAACCAAAGAGATGGAGTGAATTGAAGATCAATAAAAGAAGTTCTTCTATAATCTTCAAAGATAGTACAAAATCGACAGAGCATGAGTCTTGTCGACAGAAGTTTACAACTATTCCTAAGATAAAAAACTACTAAAAAGGAAAAGTAACTGCTGAGTTATTGATTTTTCGTGTGTCTCCTTGTCTTCTGGTCTCTTCTTTATATAGCCTGTGGACATTTTGAATTTGGCAATCTTTCCCTCCTTGATTTTTTCATACTCGAGTAGGATGTATAACTGCCTTGTTATTTTTACAACACCTGTTATTAACTATTCTTGACAGTTTTTTCCTTCTAGAACTTCTTGTTTAGTATTATCTAAACTATTAGTCCTTTAATTAAGACATAAAGATTTATTATCCTTTTACTTAGGATAAAAATAGAATATATGATCTGTTGTCCTTTTATTTAGGATAACATATATCCTTGTCTAAGATAGAAGACCTGGAAAAACATCTTCTCGAGTCAAATGAGATGATAAAAAGAAGTAAGTGTACTGAACGCATTACTAAGTTGACTCCAATTTTTTGAAAAAGAAGTGGCTTGGGTTTTCTTGATAATCTATCGAGTGAGCCTCACTCGAGCAAAAACAAGTCTAAAGAAATTGTATTGCTCAAGGGAGAGTCGAGTACACCTACTCGACCTATTCTCAAAGAAAATACTTTGAAGAACAAAACAATTTCTAGAAGAGTGTTTGTTTGTCACCATTGCGGTGGACGTGGTCACATTCGACCATTTTGCTACAAGTTGCAAATAATACACAATTTAAGAAAGGTCGACCCACTTTGGGAAGACCCATTAAAGGTCGATCTCTCAATAATAAGGTGACCATTTCTGAAAACTTCAATGACTTCGAAAAACAAGCTACTTATTTTTTTGATGAAGTTTAGAAATTATCTGTTTTTACCCAGGACATGCACAAAATGATGAAGGATCATAAAATCGGGAAACCTAGGGCTTCACAATGTTTTGTTGCACACACAGCTTATAATGCTCACCATTCATCTTCCTGGTATCTTGATAGTGGCTGCTCTAGGCATATGGGTGGCGATAAAACTCTTTTTGTGTCCTTAGAAGATTGTGCCCATGGCCTTGTCACATTTGGTGGTGGTAATAAAGGCAAAACAGTTTCTATTCCTGTTTTTTGGCTCTATCTGACGTTCTGTACGTGGAAGGACTTAAAGCAAATCTGCTAAGCATTGGACAATTTTGTGATGATCAATACGAAGTGAATTTCTCAAAAAATCATTGCTCAATATTTGATTCTACCGGTGAATGCATAGTTAAGGGATCTAGATCTGTTGATAACTGCTACTGTGTTAAAACGATCCCATCTACTGTGTGTCATCGCATACTATTAGATGATGTTGAATTGTGGCACCAACGTTTGGGCCACGTGAATTTCTCATATCTTCATCGCATCACAAAAAATGAAGTTGTTAGGGGCGTTCCAAAATTGGCCAACGGCCAAGGTCTTGTTTGTGGGGGATGTATGAAAGGAAAACAAACAAAAAGCCCACACAAAAAGGCTAACATCGTTGCAACAACTAAATGCTTGGAACTACTACACATCGATCTTATGGGTCCCTCTCGTACAGAGAGCTTAGGAGGAAAATGATATATTTTGGTCATAGTGGATGTAACGACCCGTCCCAGAAACTATACAAAGAAAGAGGATCTGGCACGTGTCGCTACTTAATATCATCACACGAGCAACAATTATCTATAAAATGGTTCTAAAAAAATTTTCAAATTACTTTTAACACGCAGCCATCAAAGACGAGATAAATAATCCCAAAGGTAACTAATCTCAAAAGCTAAAAACCAACATAAAACCATCATAGTCTCACAGAAACTCCCATAACAATAGTCTGAGTCATAAAACAAAGTCTCACCACTTCTACTATCACTACTAATAAAAGAGAAGGGAAATATCAATCCCCAAGCAGCTATCAACTCTAATCGGCTAGATTCCACCTAGCGCACCTGGACCTCGCTTGTGTTGAACCGCTATGCTCCATGATCTGGATATGAATGCCAAACAAAAGAGAGACAAAACAAATCCAGGAGTGTCAGATATCAAATAAATATGTGAAAGTTACATATGAAATTTCATGAAAAGAGACAATAAAACACAGGAGTGGTGATTTACTCCTCAAGTAGTCCACATACAATGTAATTGTAATTGCTAACACATTTAATAAGTGAAATGTGTAATTCCCTTGTCTCTTCCTTTCATTGGATATTTGTATTATATCCTTTAGTGTTTTTATGACAATGATATGGGACTAACCCACTGAATTCCAGGACTAACCTATATCAACCAATATGGTTTTGCATAAGTAAATGAAGATTTGCTACCAACTTTCCAGGACTAACCCGTTGGACTTCCAGGACTAACCTGTTGTTTTTCCAGGACTAACCTGTTGTTTTCCAGGACTAACCTACATTTTAATCACATATCTCATCCAGGCTTATTTATGAAGCCTATGCCAAAAATTTCACAACTGACTCACAGCCTACCAGGTAATACCATTTCATTCATGCAATTCCTATATTTATTATGGCATTGCAAATCTATACAATTTAAGAGGTGGTATTCGTACCCGTTATTTCCCACATTCGACGTGTCTAGAGAGCACATACATACAAAACTAATCCAAATGAATATAAGTTGAGCATATTCGTTTCAATATCTATCCTCATATCATGTATTACTATGAGATAGCATAATCCACACAATTCATGCATACATTCATTCCACGATACTAGTTAAGCATGGATTATAAATCACACATAGTATCACAACCACTTAGAACTTTCATAATAACAAGCACATATTTGAAAACACTCACCTTGTGTGCAAGAGTCACGCTAAGCTTTACTTCGTAGCCTTGGAGGATCCCGGTTCCTCACCTAAATCAATAAGGATAAGTTAAAACCATATCCGACGAAGTTTTACTTCTTAAAAGTAACTAATTATCTTAAACTGCTCATTAGAGTCTTTTAATTGGACCCCCATGCCCTTCCAGAACATTTTAAGACTTTTCCTAAAAAAATTCAGAATTTACATAGCCCCGACCGGTCTACCCAAAACTGCAACCAGTCTAGACCCCACTGACCTGCCTCGACCGGTCGACCCAATTGCCGCGAATGGTCTATGCCTCACTGACATGCCACGACCGGTCGGCCAAAATGCCACGACCGGTCTACGTTCTTCAGGAGAGAATTTGCAGAAAATATTTTCGACGATTTTTGTTCCAATCTCCAAATCTAACCTTCAAGCATGCAATTTTAACCCAACACAAATATTCCAAACACTTTACTACATAACATACTTGATTTTGGAACTTTATACAACACTTAAACCCACCAAATTCACCCAAAACGCAACTATATCTAGGATTAAACCCAAAAACGAGATTAGCATTAGAACCCTTAATCCACCCTTAATCTTGGACGAAATTAAAAATCTAAAATGGTAAAAATGTACTTACTTACATTAGGAACGACTTTGTAGAAGAATTCTCCTTTAAACGATCCTCCGATCTTCTTCCTCAAGCCCCAAACCTTAGCCTCCTCTCCTTGTTTCTCTCTAATCACCCTAGAGTATACTTAGGTCATGAGTAATGGGAGATTAGCCTAGTGGTGATTATATTGAGAGGGAGTCTACGGCATCTCCAGAAAATGAAGACCCCGTCAATGTTTCAGGGGGAGAATCTCTAGATGATGAGGAGACTGTAGAAGTCGAATCACCAGTTAGTGAGCCTGTCGTAGACCCTGAATGGGGCGATCATGAATTATCTCGATCCACTAGGGAACCTTCATCTAGAATGAAGAAGTATCACCCTCTAGAGCAAGTAATTGGAGAAAGTACTGAAGGTGTTAGGACTCGCAGTAAACGAAATAATGAAATTAATTTTGCATGTTACACTTCCACCTTTGAACCTAAAAAGGTGGAAGAAGCCCTGTCAGATGAGCATTGGATTGGTGCAATGCAAGATGAATTGCAACAATTCACAAGAAATGACGTATGGTATCTTTTCCCACATCCATCTCACATCAATGTCATCGGTACGAAGTGGATTTTGAAGAATAAGAAGGATGCCGATGGTATTGTGGTTAGAAACAAAGCTCGTCTTGTAGCTCAGGGCTACTCACAAATAGAAGGCATAGAATATGATCAAACGATTGCTCTTGTGGCTCAGCTTGAGTCAATTATACTATTGTTTGGGATCGCCGCGCACTTTGGATTTAAACTGTTTCAAATGGACGTTAAAAGTGCGTTCTTAAATGGCGACCTGCAAGAAGAGGTGTATATAGAACAACCGAAAGGCTTCATTGACCATCAATTTTTAAATCATGTATACCATCTTCGAAAAGCTTTGTATGGTTTAAAACAAGCTCCTCGAGCCTAGTACGATCGCTTAAATGATCATCTATTAAATACCGGCTTCATTCGAGGGGGAGTAGATCGGACAATGTTCTTAAGAAAAACAGAAAATGACATACTCATTGCACAAATATATGTCGACGATATCGTGTTCGGATCTACTTGTGAGTCATACTCTCACCCATTTGGTGCACAAATTATAACACCCTTGAAAATTTGACAACATATTTTTTTTTTGAAATAAGGCATTGAGCAATAATGAATAAAACACTAATCATGACATGAACCATTCCCACAAAATAAAGTCATCGCACAACCATGTCACGCATATGAGTTTAAAGAAATCCAACGGGTGTTAATTATTACAAACCACGAGTTCTTAAAAGTAAACTAAAAGAAATCAAATGTATCAAGGATCTCTCCTTGAATCATGCTTTGATGCTCCATGCCTCAATCAAAAAGCGCTTGATCCCCGTCAAGCTATGCCATTGGCTTTTTACCTATAAAATAGAGGGTTAGGCACAACCGCCTAGTAGGAAAATCCCCAACAAAAGATATATATAATTGCAATGTACAAAATGAGTCAAATGCATGCATAAGAGTAGGCATGATATTGAAGGACTACAATTTAGAGAAATGTTCATTTGTTCCAAGAAATAAAGCACGTGTACTAAGGTGTCCAACATATTTCCAACACATCAAGCACTTTCCAAAAACGACAACGTTACGTATCAAAACATTCATTTCCATCTAAGTATTCCACTAGGTGTATCATTCAGGTCAACCTTATGTTATCACAATGTCTACGATTTCCAACTTCTCACATCTTTCAAGATGAAATAATATTCTCAA
>NMUG010011667.1:0-10570 GCA_002855965.1 Monotropa hypopitys
TTTGACTATTCATGGACCCTTTGTAATGTGGTTTGGTTAATGTGGTTTTATAATTAATCATTGTAACGACCCGTATTTTATAAAGTATTTTCGGAAATTAAATTGTGTCATAAATTAGATTCGATATCTTTGATTATTTTATCTTAAACTCTTAGTGTGATTTTAAGATGTTTGACCCTGGATTATGGTAGAGAATTCAATTACGAATTCAATGAGACTTGAATCGCCTCAATCGGAGGTCGGATGAGAAAGTTATGCGCATTTTAAGTTCCCTCCGTTTTGGACCTAAGTTGTCCATAGAAAATCCCGAGGATGTGGTTATTGATAACAGGTTCTTTGTGTTATCGATAACCCGGTTGCCCATAGAATTGTCCGAGAACATGGTTATCGATAACCGGTGTTTCATGTTATCGATAACCGGTTAACCATTAAAAAGCCCAAGAGAGTGGTTATCGATAACCCGTATATCATATTATCGATAACTGGTTGTCCTTATGGTTCCTTGGTTAGGACTCGAGAGTGTGGTTATCGATAATAGCGTCTGCATGTTATCGATAACCAGCTTTCAATATTGTTGTTATCGATAACACGCCTATTAGGTTATCGATAACCCGATGTTCCCAGAACCCCTTGGTTATTCCCGCGGAAGTGGTTATCGATAACAGGCTTGACCTGTTATCGATAACAGGTCTGTCGGACAACTTTTCATTAAGGGTTTTTATGTCTATTTCCTAGGGCTATATAAGCCCATCTAAGCCCGATTTTTTGTCATCCCCACCATTTTGAAAACCCTATCTCTCTCTCTAACCCTATCTCTCTATCTCCATAGCCTCCCTCCTACTTCTCTCTAAGATTTGAGGCATCTACAAGCCTCCATTGAAGAAATCCCAAGAACTAACGTTGTTCTACGCGACGAGATCTCTCCGGTGACCCGGGTTTCGAAGGCACGTCTTCAAGTTCGATTTCCTAGGTTGTTCTCAAGCTTCATTTGAGGTAGAAAATGTTTATTACTTGGGTGTTCTTGATTGTGCTCCTCCTTATCCCCTTGTATGAGTTCTTAATTTTATTCAATTTCATGTCTAGATGTAAAATCACAAAATTGACCTAGGGTTTGGTCTTGAATCATGAAATTGGTTGAGGGATTTGGTGTCCCTAGTGTTTAATTGCATGTTCATGAAGTCAATTTCACGTTTGAACATTTTGGGTAAAAACACCCAAATTGGGTAAAACCATAGTTTTTTATAAATTGGGGCTTTTAATTACTAAGTGGTCTCATGATCGAATTGAATGGGTATTCGTGCAAACGAGCACATTTCATGTCAAATTGACATATTAGACATATTGATCATATGTGGAAAATCATGAGATAGTGTGTGGGTTTCATATTGTATCATTGAGTCATGCATGGATTTAATTTGGAAAGCATGGCATTGATATGAATTTACTAGCATTACTAGGATTGGTAACATGATGGACTAAATGAACGAAACACTATAACATACGCGATTGATACAATTGACTAGCGTTGGCTAGGTGACGTAATGATAGGGGTATGATTGATCTTGTATACGGAAACGGACTTGTGATGGGGTTTCCGGGATGGTCGCGCTATCCACGACATTATGCACAATAGGGGTAACTTGGCCCTCCCAGCGATTACTTGGGGAACGACGGACAGGATAGTTAGTGGGTTTGGTCGCCTACTGTACTACTCCTACCCTATCTAATGTTACATGACACGTTTGACACGTTGGACTAGGATAGCCTGGGATGGACTTGTGATGGGATCCCATGGCGTATCCATGATTACGAAACACGATGAATGAACAATTCGAATAACTTGGGGTGGACTTATGATGGGATCCCAAGGGTTATTCATGATATGAATTTCAAAGAAGAACATGATGAAAACTATGCATAGATAAAGGAAAGAGAATGGAAAATCATATACATGTTCTTAAGTACTTGTCTAGTGGCTTTGTTAATATGCTTTGCATATGGTTGTGTGGTGGAGTCACATAGTAGAAGTGGATCATTGCCTTTTTTATGCTTTGTACATATGTATGTGTTGCATGCCCACATTCACACACTCGTTCACGTCGGTCTTGAGCATGCTAGGTAATAGGTATTTCCTACTTTGGCGTGATACGCCCTTATTTTTTTCCATAGGTTGTGATCTTTCTTTGGGAGGCTTGGATGCTTGAGGCATTTGGAAAAGATCTGAAAGAAGTCCCATTCTTCTTTATTTTATTTTAAATTGAGGCTCTTGGAGATTGTAATAGAGTAGGGAAAACTTGTAAGGTTTTGACTAGTACTTCTCTCTCTCCCTAACTCTATGGTTTGGATTCGGTTTATAATAATTTAAACTCATGTCTAGATTTTCATATTTATGTGTGATTGGGGTAGTTGGTACTTAGATATTTATCAATGAAGTGATGGTCCATTGTTGCTCACTATTTTTAAATGATTTCAAAAAAAATGGTTTGAAAATTCGGGGCGTGACAACTTGGTATCAAAGTTTTCGGTTTCGAAAACTTAGGCCTTTGGGGAGACTCTTAGTCTCTATGGGCTGCATGGAGTATTGTTGCATTGTCTAGCATGCATGTGAACATGTACAGCATACATTGGCATGATCCATAGGCTTGTGTGAGTTGTGGAGTACACATACGCATTGTTCCTTTCCTTGGGTGTAGCCCTGTTGTTCGATTCCATTGATTATGAGAATCCGTTGTTGATATTGTCTAGTATCCTTCTCTTTGGTTAAGCATTGCTTTGTCGATTGAGTTATCTGTTAGAGTCTTGTCTTGTGCTCCTTTCTCATTGAATTCATGATCTTTGTAGAAATGGCTTATCGTCGTGGTAGAAGAGCGGGTCGTGGTCGCCGGGGTGCGCATGCCCAGGACGCTCATAGCGAAAAGGTTAATGATAGGATGAGTGGGTTGGAGGATGAGGCCCCTCCTGTCATTCCGGTTCCTCAGGGATTTGCGGTTCCTGGTCAATTTGCTCGAGAGCTTGTGGTCGCCATGGTCGAAGCTAATCGCGGACTTGCTGCTCCGCGAGAGAATGCGGGAAATCGTACTATAGAGGCATTACGAGAATTTAGGTGTATGGATCCTCCTAAATTCAATGGTGAAGGCGATCCCTTGGAAGCGGATCATTGGTTGTTCGAGGTGAGAAAAGTGTTGGACACTCTAAAGATCATGGAGGACAAATTGCGGATTTCCTTTGCTACATACCAGCTGACTAGAGAGGCTAGCCAGTGGTGGAGTTCCATCCTAGAGATGCGTCATGCGAGTTTTCTTGCCAGTGGGGATGCAGATCCTCAGGCTATTCTGGATCCTGTTCGTGGCATGACTTGGGTCGATTTTCAGACTGTCTTTGAGGGGTAGTACTTTCTAGAGAGTTTCAAGGAACAGTTGCGCGATCAGTTTGAGCGGTTAGAGCAGGGGACGATGACTGTGTCCCAGTATGCCACGCGGTTTCAGGCATTGTCGAGATTTGCTACTGACCTGGTGAGCACGGAAGAGAGGAAGTGTAAATGTTTCGAGAAGGATCTCCATCCTTCGGTTCAGCGGTTGGTGATGAGTCAGTGCATTCGGGTGTTTGCTGATATTGTTGACTGTGCGAGGGCGATTGAGCCAAAGAGAGAGCAGCCTAGAGAGGTGAAGGTTTGGGATCCACGTCGGCAGATTTCAAATTCGAGTTCATCGTCGGGCAGTTTTGGAAGAAAGCGTCAAAGAGAGTCGTCTCGTTTTTCTAGAGGTCGGAGGTCGCAGAGTGGTGCTAGTTCCGCGAGGAGCACAGTTGTTTGTCACAAATGCCAGCAACGGGGGCATGTGCGAGCTGATTGTAGAGTCTCTTCTTGTTTTGGGTGTGGCCAGGTGGGTCACATGGCTAGAGATTGTCCAGGGAGAGCCAATGATCGTAGTCATGCAGGTTCGATGTAGCAGCCTCGGAGCGGGCATCAGTGTACACATCAGTCAGGACCAGTGGCTTCAGTTCAGGCTTCTCATGCTGGCAGGGTTGCTACTCCTGTCAGACCAGTTCAGACGTTTCAGCAAAGGGGTGGTTATCACCAGGGCCCGACTACTCATGGAAGAGCTTTTGCCATTCCAGCAGCCTCAGTTCCTTCTACTTCTCAGCCACAGCCGGAGACTTCGGTAGTGCGTGGTATGTTTCTTATTTACAATTCTTGGGCTAGTGTCTTGTTTGACTCGGGTGCATCACATTCGTTCATTGCTGCATCATTCATCCATGCATTGGAGTTGGACGTGGATGTCTTAGATCCACCTTTATTTGTGGATACTCCCGTTGGAGGTCGTGTCCGATTGGACCGGGTATGCAGAGATTGCGAGTTGACGTTAGAGGACCACCGTTTTACGTTCGATTTCATAGTTCTGGGTATGTCCGGGTTTGATCTCATTTTGGGGATGGATTGGTTGTCTACCTTCCATGCCAACATCGATTGCCATCGACGTCGTGTACGGGTCTTCTCTCCCGAGGGAGTTTACTTCTATGTTTATGGCGATAGGAAAGAATCGGTCGATTCTTGTTTCTATGATTTCCGAGACCGCAATTCTGTTAGTTGTTTGCTTGTCAGTCTCAGCTTAGATGACAATCCTTCGCGCCGTGGTGAGTTTCCTTTGGTTGTTTGCGAGTTTCCGGATGTTTTCCCGGAAGAGTTGCCTGGTTTGCCGCCTAAGCGAGAGGTGGAGTTTTCTATTGATTTGTTGTCTGATACTACTCCTATCTCGATACCACCTTATCGGTTTGCGCCAGTCGAATTACGAGAGCTAAAGTCTCAGTTGCAGGAACTCTATGAGTTGGGTTTTATTCGTCCTAGTTCGTCACCATGGGGTGCTCCAGCGTTGTTCGCTAAAAAGAAAGATGGGTCCTTGCGATTGTGTATAGATTACCGGAAGTTGAATAGGGTGACCGTGAAGAACAAATATCCGATGCCGAGGATTGATGATTTGTTTGACCAACTTCGTGGTTCCACGTGTTTCTCAAAGATTGACTTGCGTTCTGGCTACCATCAGTTGCTTGTTCGGGCGGAAGATATTCCGAAGACAGTGTTTCTGTCATGCCCCGGATTTTTAAACCATTTTTTTTAATATAAAAAAAATGCATAAACATCTTTGCATAAACCATTCCAATAACAAAGGGGCCGTGAGTAAAAGAAATACAAACATATCTCTTTTACAAAACATGCGGAAGTGTAACAATAATGATTCTTTCTCAAATGTACTTGTATGAAATTTAGATACAACAATCACTTAGCATAAACTTGCTTGCATTAGAAAGATTATAACTTTTTATGATAAAGGGAATGCCCGTAGGCTACAAAGGGGAAAAAGAGGGGAACCAAAACAATGATTCAAAATAGAGCATGCTTCTCACCACAAAGAACTAGAGCAAGCCTAAGCCAACCCCTCTACGTGCAATCCAATCTTGCAAACCCTGCAAAGAACTGTAGGGAAAAGGTTGAGTCATAAAGACCCAGCAAACATGCGACTATTAAGTGAAGATGCGGTATGGTGAATATGTGCAAAATGGGTGAATCCTACAATGCAAACCCAAGCATGTCCTCAATACTCACACCCAAAGTTACCAAGTCCGATCCCAAGTCTATATAACCACACCATACTAGTCAAGAACAAACTCGCATCTATAGAGAACCTCTAACCTTCATATCTATCCAACCATCACAACGGATAAGCCAAAACCTTCTATTTGGACAACCAAACCTCAACCGGGAGAAAATCACTAACAAGCGCCAAGACCATTACACAAAGGTCATTTTATGAATCTATCCCGATATAACCACACGTAACTAATAGAAGGTTACTCATCCAAGGATTTTACTGTCACAAAGTCCAAAAGTTACCTAGACAAGGCCAACCAATGATTTCCACGAAAGTCCAATACTAACTAGTCATTTATCTCCCTACTTAGCCTCAAACCAAGGCACACCAATACCACACACACCTCAACCAAAACGCAACGGATTCCAATGCCACGGCTTGGCTCCAAGCCTCAAACTATCAAATGCCACGAATTGGCCAAGTCTCATTCCTTTGCTAAAACCACGAGTTGGCTAGCACCACCACAATAAGATTCACAAGTCCACAACCAACCCTAGCCAAGGGTACTCTCACTTCCTCTCTATATATACATATATAGGTAATACAAGTAGGTGGATTTATTATCTTGAACTTTAGTTGGTTCAATTCCCGGCTCGGAACATTTTAGAAAAGGGCCACAAGGGATTCGAAACCTATTGGACGAATTCCAAGATAGGATCTACAGTCAAACCTTGGGCTAGTTTGGATCACAAGAAAACCATCAAGCCGTTCATCGATTTACAGTCACCTTGACGAATTCAAGGGTCGACTAGCTCCCGGGTGAATCACGAATTGATTCGGATTGTCTCAATGAATTCAAGAACCAACCTCACACTCGAATGACCACGAATTGGCCCGAAGATCACGAATTGATCTAGGTAGTCTTAACGAATTCAAGAACTAACCTATACACATATGACCACGAATTGGTCCTATGATCACGAATTGATCACCAAGCAACACCCAGTCCATTGTGTTATTGTTTGTTGGTTAATTAATATAAGTGAGTTAGGTAAGTTTTAGAGTTTGAGTCGATGGAGACGAGTTATCCAACACGGGCAACGATTTTGCCACGAGGGATGAATTCCCGACTCTAGGTGACAAATTCACCTAAAACACAAGCAACGACTTTTCTAACAAGGGACGAATTCCCAAACCAAGGATGACGAATACACCCAATAAGACCACAACCCATATCCAAGGTCTAGGAACGAATTTCCTGACCTAAGGTGACGAATTCACCAAACTCCAAGGTCTTTGTCTCTCCTAGATATTTTGTCGAACACCAAGGGTGCCTACGGCACCAAGGCCATCCCAATGGCAAAAACCATACTAACATTCACCGACGAGCCATCGAATATCACAATTTCCTCAATTTCCCTCAATACCTTTATCTAACCAAGTCTATCAAAATTTTACTAACGAACGACTAACCACGCATTCACCCAAATCATTATTTTCTAACATTCCCAAATCCACCAAGAACAAACTAACCATGTGAATGCGACCAATTTCATCAAATTTCCAAAACTTAGACTTATTTTCCAAAAATTGGGATTTTTAAGGAAATCGTTCAATTGATTGATTTTGAAATTATTAGTGAGCTACACACACACAAATGCACGAAATAGTAACATGTTTACCTCAACGCGCGCACCGACGACCAAAATCCTAGCCGCGCCAAACTCCGATGCTCGCAAACCTATGTATATCAATACGACGACAACGATGATTAGAACAATGTTTTCTAAAGGAACAACGCAAGAAACCCACTTAGAGAAATCAACTTACCAAAAATCTTGGAGAACAACTTCGAAACTTAGGTTGCCGGAGAGCCCGCGATGCGTAGAACAACGTTTCTTCTTCGGGTTTTACGATTGGGGCACATCTTGGCCATGGATTGGAGGAGAGAAGGGAGAGAAAGGAGCTAGGGAGGTAGAGAGAGAGGGAGCAACCCTAATTCTGAGGAAAATGCCCAGAAAATCGAGCTCCAAACCATATATATACTCCCCCACGCGAAAAGATGAAACAGCCCCTCACTTAAAACCAACTTTGCCGAATTTCTGAAGAGGGACCGGTTTCCTGATTTTTGGGAGACCGGTACCCGCCCAGCGGAGGGCACACTACTCGCATAGGGACCCGTCCCTTGATTTTTGGGAGACCGGTCCCTTAACACTTGGGATCTTTCTGCTCTAAAGGAGACCGGTCCCTTGATTTTAGGGAGATCGGTCCCTTGGGACAAATTTTCAGAATTTGAAACGCGCAACTACCGAACGTATTTCGACCATAATTTCTCCGTCCGACCTCCGATTGAGGTGATTCAAGTTGTGTTGGGTTCGTAATCGAATCCTCTATCTCATCACCGGGTCAACCACCTTAAAATCGCACTAGGATTTTAGGATAGAATAAATTTAGATTTAAAATCTAATTTAAAATACGAATCGATATTCTGGAAATTTCTTTTTGAAATACGGGTTGCTACAGTTTCATACATGTTATGGCCACTACGAGTTTGTTGTCATGCCATTCGGCTTGACTAACTCTCTAGCGACATTCATGGATCTCATGAACCGTATCTTTCGTATCCACCTTGATCGTTTTGTAGTAGTGTTTGTCGACGATCTTCTTATTTATTCTGCATCAGAGGAGGAACATCACGTGCATCTACGGGTTGTGCTAGAGTTGCTGCAAGAGCACCATTTGTATGCCAAGCTTAGCAAGTGTGAGTTTTGTCTTCTGAAAGTGAAGTTTCTGGGTCACGTCGTGTCGCGGGGAGGTGTGTCGGTTGATCCTAACAAGGTTGATGTTGTTTCTTTGTGGCCGCGTCCACAAAGTGTGTTTGATGTTCGCAGTTTCCTTGGGCTAGCCGGTTACTACCGACATTTTTTTCTAGACTTCTCACGTTTAGCCGCTCCTATGACTCGTTTGACCCGTAAGGGTGTCCCGTTTGCTTGGGATGATTCTTGTGAGGTAGCTTTTGAGGAGCTGAAGAGGCGTTTGACTTCGACACCGATTCTTATTGTACCGGAGAGAGGAGTTGGTTACTCTGTCTATTGCGACGCTTCTCATGACGGTTTTGGATGTGTCTTGATGCAAGAGGAGAAAGCCGTTGCGTATGGTTCGGGGCAATTGAAAATGCATGAGAGAAATTATCTGACGCATGATTTAGAGCTTGCCGCCATCGTTTTGCATTGAAGATGTGGAGGAACTACTTGTACGGTGAGAAATTTGAAGTATTCTCGGATCACAAGAGCTTGAAGTGTCTATTCACGCAGAAAGAGTTGAACTTGCGACAGAGACGGTGGATGGAACACTTGGAGGATTACGATTTCGAACTACACTATCATCCGGGGTAAGGCTAACGTTGTGGTCGACGCGTTGAGTCAAAAATCTTGTCATCTTGCTAGTCTAGCCGTGTTTGGTTGGAAGTCCATGGAGGACTTGGGTCCATTCGTTCTGCATGCCGAAGAAGTTGGAGAGCAAGCCACGTTTTGCCATTTATCGATTCATTCGGAACTATCACGTTGGGTTATTGAAGCACAAGCTAACGATTCAGAGGCTTCGGAGTTTCAAGCCAATTTTCTCAGTGGGGATGCGCGTCAGGGATGGATGATCCACGCCGATACTAGTTTGTATTTCTGTGGCCGATTATTTGTTCCTTCATCTTGCCGTGGAGGTATTCTGTACGAGTTCCACCATTCTCCATTAGCTGTTCATCCAGGAGGCACGAAGATGTATCATGATCTTCGACGTTAGTTTTGGTAGCCGGGAATGAAGAGAGACGTAGCCGTGTTCGTGTCCAAATGCCTTACTTATCAGCAAGTGAAGGCCGAGCATCAGTGCCCTACCGGTTTGCTTCAACCATTACCTATTGCCGAGTGGAAATGGGAGCACGTGATGATGGATTTTGCTTCGGGTTTTCCTAAATCGCCGGGTGGTCAAGATGCTATTTGGATTATCGTTGACCGTTTGACGAAGACTGCACATTTCTTACCGATTCGGGTTGCTCAGTTTGTCGACTCCTTGAGCCGTTTGTATATTCGAGAGATTATTCGACTTCACGGAGTCCCATATCCTATGAAGAAAGACCGATTCGTATTCTTGATTCACGGGAGCAAGTGCTACCCGGGAAGACTATTCCATTGTTGAAAGTATTGTGGAGCAATCATGGTTCGGAAGAGGCAACGTGGGAGTGAGAAGATGAGATTCGTGGCAAGTATCCGGAGCTGTTTTGATTTTTGTTGTTCGGGTCGACTTTGTGTTATCTTTGTACTCTTACCTTAGGAAATTTCGGGGATGAAATTGTTTTAAGGTGGTTGAGATGTAACGACCCGTATTTTATAAAGTATTTTCGGAAATTAAATCGTCTAATAAAATAGATTCGATATCTTTGATTATTTTATCTTAAAATCCTAGTGTGATTTTAAGGTATTTGACCCTGGATTATGGTAGAGAATTCTATTACGAATCCAACGAGACTTGAATCGCCTCAATCGGAGGTCAGATGAGAAATTTATGCGCATTTTAAGTTCCCTCCGTTTGGACCTAAGCTGTCCATAGAAAATCCCGAGGATGTGGTTATCGATAACAGGTTCTTTGTGTTATCGATAACCCAGTTGCCTATAGAATTGTCCGAGAATATGGTTATCGATAACTGGTGTTTCATGTTATCGATAACCGGTTAACCATTAAAAAGCCCGAGAGCGTGGTTATCGATAACCCGTATATCATGTTATCGATAACTGGTTGTCCTTATGGTTCCTTGGTTAGGACCCGAGAGTGTGGTTATCGATAACAACATCTGCATGTTATCGATAACCAGCTTGCAATATTGTTGTTATCGATAACACGCCTCTTAGGTTATCGATGTAATACCCGTGTTGCAAATTAAGATTTAATTAAGATTTAAGAAATATTTGAGCTTAAATAATTGAGGTTTATGTTTA
>NMUG010011668.1:0-10574 GCA_002855965.1 Monotropa hypopitys
CAGTACTAAATCATTCGGGGGGGGGGGGGGAACCTGGCTCACAAGTAGGGATAAGGTAGGCCTAACATCTCTTTTCATCGGTAACCTATTGCAGAGTATCACAACTGAATGACTCTTCAACAAATTCAAAGTGTTTGGCGCAGTCAAATACATGTTCATCCCAAGTAAGACGAGCAAGGTTAATCACACGAGATTCACATTTGTTAGATTTGCTTGTAAATTGGAAGCACAGAATGCCATTCAATGCATGAATGGGGCTCGGGTGGACAGTAGCCATTTGGTTGTTCACATAGCCAAGCATAGTAGGGTTCAGCTTGCGAAGGTTCCTACGAAGGAAGTCGGTAAGTACTGGGTTTCGCCTCAAGAAAAAGTGTTGGAACCTAAGGGGCTATCCATACCTGGAAAATCTTATGCCCAAGTGGTTTCTGCATCTATTTGTGGTACTAGTCCCATCGAGAGGAAAAGGGTCAGAGGTGAAGTGGGTAATGTTGACTGGCTCCTTCGCTTAGCAACTGCCACGCTTCGCAGTGGTCTCGTCATAGAGGACGCAAGGAAGATCATCATTAATAAGGTGCGTGAAGTTGTGAATATCAGTTCCCTGGGTGGCAGTTCAGTTCTGGTCTCTTTTTCTTCTGCTGGTAGCAAAGATGTAGCTCTGGTGGATAGTTGTTGGGTTGATTGGTTCCTCTCAATTAAGCCTTGGAGCAGAGACCTGGCCTGCGGAGGGTACACATCTTGGGTCAAATGTAAGGGTATCCCCTTATCGCTTGGAACTTGGCTACGTTCACCGCAATCGTCAAGACGTGTGGTTCTTTGGTTGAGATTGCTGAAGAAACATCCTCTAAGCTACAGCTAGCTTCAGCTTGGCTTAGAATTGATTCCATGGTATCTTCTATTGATGAATTGACCGAGCTAATGGTTAATAATACATCCTTTGAAGTCAAGTGTCTGCAGCAGGAAGCAACAGGTGCTTATTTCAGCAACCCAATGGAAGTTTCAATCCATCTCGGATCGAGTGGATACGAGGTGGTCTCAGCTGCTAGACCTTCAAATGATCATATCTTGGGAGAGTCCGTAGAGCTAGGTCGTCACAATGGCGAGGGTACTCTTGGAGTGGTTCTCGAGCTAGTTCATGTGGTTGAAGTGAGGGGTGCAGATGTTCATCGATCTGAAGATCTTCGCGGTTTGGAAGTCAGTGAGTGTTCGATCTTGGAAGTTTCGGGAGGTGACTGCGCTGTTCCAGTGAGTATGTTGCAAAAGGAGTCAGGGGATAATGTTACTAAGCTTAACAGTGCTGACTCTGTCGAGGTGCATAGGCCTGGGAGAGGGTCCGGAATTTTGTTGTCTAATGAAGTTCAGGTGGCAGATGTTAGTATGGGACTGTTCTTGGAAGAAATAAGGGGTATTAGCGATAGTGCTGTTTCTAAGGGCTTTTTTGCCGGTAACATTGTGTTACCCAAATCCGGTCCTTTGTTAGGCATTTCACTGCGCGAGAGTGAGGGAGTCCATGGCTATCCTTATGGGATCTTTCCTTCAATTGGAGTGGTTGAAGCAGGAGTTGTTCATTCGGGCGTGTGTAAGGACGTGTGTGCTTCAGTTGCTTCTGTTGGGGTAGTGCCTGTAAGTGTGGTGGCTGGTTCTGAGGAGCCCCTGTTTGACAAAGGTCAATTGATAAATTCCGACTTGGGTGTTCTTTGGTCGGTTGAGGATGAATCAGAGCATGCGGCTTTCTTGAATAGAGTGTTGCAGATAGTGAGGGGTACTATCTAAGCGGAGGAGATGGTGTGGCCCTGTGAGTAGAAGGTGTTTGTGTTGGTGGTATGTAGGCGTTTGTGTAGTCTGGTTATTAGGTAATTTGTAGCTGCTTGTTGGGGTGTTGTTTTCTTCTTGTACGACTGTGGTGCTGTGGGGGTGTAAGCGGGGGTTTGTCTGTTGGCTTTGGATGTTGTATAATCTCTTTAATAATTAATATAAATTTTGCCTTTTCAAAAAAAAAATTATAAAGCAATGAAAATTTTGTATTGTGCTCTAGATGAAAATGAATATAATTGGACTTCGGGTTGTGAGTCTACAAAAGAAATTTTGGATAAATTATTCATAACTCATAAAGGTTCTAACCAAGTTAAAAAATAAAAAATAGATATACTTGTTCATTCTTATGAGTTGTTTAATATTAATGAAATGAATCCATTACACAAATATTCTCTAGATTTAACAATATTATTAATGAATTAAAATGGATTTGTAAAATGTATACTAACTCGAAGATGAAAAGAAAAATTCCCAGGTCAATGATGAAGACATGGAAAACCAAATCATCCACCATCATTCAAATAATGGAATTCTCCACATGCACTCTTGATGGGCTTATGGAAACACTCATGACAGAAGATATGCACGTGAAACTAAATAAGGAGTACATAAAGCCAAAGAATTACATTTCTTTCAAAGCCTCCTCTGGAATAATTATTTTATTTTAAAAGATTATTGAACGGATAACATTACAAAGGGAACCTCCAAAACGAAAACCCCATTATTGATAATTAAAACCTCAAAAGATTAAGGTTCAAGATTTAATATGCATCTCTCAATATAAACTTTACAAAGGCTAAACCCAATTGATTTATCGACTACAAATAGCGGAAGACTAAAACACTATTGATCCCAAAAATAACTCCAAACCAACCATCAGAAATACAATAAAGCTGAAAACTACCTGAATTAAAAACAAACTACATCAACTGTACAAGCCCAGCATGCTAACACAACTAATAGCAACAAAAGGCTATCAAGACTAGCCAGCACAACCACCTGATACAACTGCCAAACTTACCAAAAGAGCTAACACTGCACCAAGCCCGACTGTAGTGGACCCAACGCAAACCAGCTTCCTCAACCTGGACTTCCAAGCCAAAGAAAAAGGCAAAACAAAACAAGCAAGAAAGTCCAGAGTTTGTTAGATATGAACATTGAAACATATGACTAACAAGAGTTAGAATTACAACAGAGTATGGTAAATTGAATGCATTAACAACTAGTTATTATAAACTTGATTCATGAATTTCCACATAAATACTCATTAACTCAATTATATCTTTTTCACAACTTCTTTACTTAATAAATTCACCTTAACCTTTATTCCACAATTGGATGTGATACTAACGTAACTATCCTCAATCACCCACTTACCCGAATATGTTTACTACGCTACCATTTTATGTCCAAGGAGGGTGCCTCTTCCAAGGAAACTGTTCATAAAACCTCAACGTATAATTATCCATGTACTACTTCCAAGGAAACTGTTCATAAAACCTCAACGTATAATTATCCATGTACTACTTCCAAGGAGGGTGTCAACTCCAAGGAAAAGTCCACAATACCACAACGTATCAACAATCACATTTATTCATTAACTTGCAACTATCATTCTACATTCTAGCACGTAAAAAGGTTCTTGTATTGCATTCATTGTCTCTTATGGAACTCAACCCACACATCATATACAAAAGATAGAATTATTTTTCATCAATAGTGTATTGCTACGAACATCAAGTATCAATTTGTAACGAAGGGGTGTGTATTGCCCCTAACACAAGTCCTCATACAACAACAACAACAACAACCACAAAAATAACGACAACAACACCCAACAACACAACAACAACCGCAACACCACCACCACCACCACCACCATCATCGCATCTTTTATCATCATAAAGCATCAATATGAAAATATGCTTGTGTATACCATCATTAACAATCATTGCATCTTTTTATCATCGTAAAGTATCATCAAGGATATATGAATTATGCTTGTATTTATTTACAAGTAAAGAGGAAACTAAGCATCATTGTTATCACCACCTTCTAAGCAAGCATACAACAAAGTGAGTGTAACAACGAGTAGCATGAAATCAAGTAGGTATAATCATCGAACATTAATCAAATTATCACGATTGTATCATGATAAGCTACATGTAAAAGAAATCTACACACTCACATACACACCATACGCATATGAATCAATGTATTCCATATCTAACACAAACTCACCGGTTACCGACGAACAGCCAAGCAATCTCTTCCACAAGTCTTGAAAAAGCAAGATGCTCACCTGACATAGATTCCAGTGGATTAAAACCCACCTACGCACTGAATTATTTAAAAGAAGACTAAACATTTAAAAATGAACTTAGACATCCCCAAGTTCCACAAGATCCACTCCAAGACTAAGGCAAGAATTCCATACTTCAAATCAATCCAAAACACTTCCAAGAATTCACTAATATCCTCAAAACATAATCTGCGTAAACCCAAGAGTGAATACCTCAAGACCCAAACGCAAATATCAAACATTTCTTCACAATTAAGCTGACCGGTATGGCACCGGTATGGTGCCGGTATACCACTCGGCATGCCGACCGATATGCCGGTTAGTACAAAATTCTCTAATTTGATAAGGCAAAACCTATTGCCCGAATTGTACCAAATCCGGTATACCGCCTGGTATACCGCCCGGCATGCCGACCGACATGCCGGTTAGTGCAAATTTTGCACACTAATGAGGGAACAACTACTTAACGCATTTTTACACACACCGGTATGACACCGGTATGCCAACCGGCATACCGGCCGGTGTGCCGGTCTTCATACCAGTTCCTGAGCAAAATGATGTTCATAGACGATTTTGACGAACTACTCTTCTCCAATCCACTCCAAACTCGATTTAAACTCTACCAATCACAAAACCTTACATTCCTAAGCCTCACACATCATTAGGGAACACTCATACTCCAATCCCAAGGCTTACAAACAACCCTAGATCCTTCAAACAATTGATTTCCTCAAGGATTCTCAAAAATCCAAAAAATATAAAAACATAGATCTTTTATTCAATCTTAAGAGTTTGATTACAAGATTAAAAGAAAGTGATACTTACATGGTTGTTGATTGATGGGAGAAATAACTCTCTAGAATTCCAAATCCTCCATGGCCATCTTCCTCCTTCTCTCTCTACAAGCCTCTCTCTCTATCTCTCCCTCTCGTTAGCCTCCATACAAACATAATCTCCCTTCCTAATTACAATTAGGTTAATTAAAAGACCCTAAATCAGATTTTTAGGATAAAAGACCCTTTTGCCCTTCTATAATCTCACCCTTAACACATATGCCCTTAAATATATACACTAGGCACCCCATACTTTCACATAAGTCACTAAATGACCCTATTATAATTATTAAAGTACATATAACCCTTCCTTGATATTTTATCACTTTCAACACTTACTTCAAAATATAATTTACTTTTTAATAAATAAATTAAATTGATTTATAAAAATGGGACGAATGTGACAAAAGGTGCTACGATTACAAGGCAATCGACAGAAAAGATAGCCATTACAACTTGAATCTCCAGTCACAACCGACACAAGAGGTATCCGAAACAAGGGATACGGTAGGATGACATGCACATACATCAAGAGATTCTACGTCAAGGAAAAAGAATCCATCAATAAGAATAAAATATCATGCTTCTGCTATACCACTCTGACACGATACGAATGTTCTGATACGACCTAGATACTCTGATACGACACGGATACTCCCAAGGAGCTAACGGTGAGTCAACCACAAGGCAAATAAACTTCTTGATGAGTGGACAAGCTTGAACATCGACCAAGAGAAGGGAAAACAACTTATGTGACTCATCTAGGATAGGCTTAGACATGATGTCTATACAACGCACTACTCCAACGGTTCCGGATGAGGATTTTTGAACTCGACAAGAATCATAGGGGCGTAACTATATAATCACAAGAACGGTCATAACTACATCACCACCCAATCCACTCTAGACAACAACAATTCATCGAACCAAAGGTCAAGACTCCAAAACTCACACACACAAACTCGCACACCCACCTAGTGCAGTACTGGAATGAATTATGAAGTTTGATTTGAGATGCATTGGCCAGCCGTCTTCTCAAAACAATCCTCCATAGTCATTCTTATACCACATGACATGGACTACACACACCCGGTCACAAAACAAATTTCCATATAGCTAAGTCGGTGCAGTCGACTCAAAAGAGACACATATTCTACCCAAACACTCTCAATACAACTGCACAACACAAATATAATGTCACCTCATTGATTACACCACAAGACAAACTTCACTACCCCATTGACCAACACCCCACACACTCTCAAACAAGCTCCAACAAGTGACACCATCACAGAATGGAATGCCCAAGCGCAAAAAGGGCAGGGCGTCAAGAGAGACGACAACAAGTCGGATTTGCACAACTATACGGGAACATCAAACGTCCGAGAGAAGACCAAGTACACAGCGAGAGTGCGAGAAATTAGGAGACAGTCTTGATAAAATGAAGACACAACAAGATAGACAGATTTCTATGCATGAGGCGACCAATGCAACACAACTCTAGACAGGATCAATGCAAAAATCAGTAGACAAGGATCCGAACGAAAATGGATAGATATTACCTTTCGCTTCCATAATTTCACAAAGATGGAAGAAGCAAGGAACGACGAATGGATGGTTTCCACTCACCAATCCAACACATAGGGAATAGGGTGAGTGTAGGTGCGCTAAGAACGACAAGCGACCAATGATATTCTGAGACCGATACGAAAAAGAGAAGAACCAACTACTCCGCGAATCACCTTCCACAACCACATGCCAAGACTAGGAGTAGTTACTAACTCTCAACTCCAACCACAACCTCGAACTCAACGTTCAAATTGCGCTCTATCTCAAACCATCTCCTTGTCGCACCCCGAAAATTTTCCGGTCTTCTCCCTTTTTCCATGAGCGGAGAGTGTGGGGATTTCCGTACTCTATCTTCTTTTGTTGGCTTTAGTGCGATAGGTTTTTGAAATAAAAAAGGGACATCTGGATTGTTTTAACTTTAAAATGTCAAATTAATAACAAATTGTAATTTCCGAAATAATATACATTTCATTATTAATCTATTTTTTGGAGTCTCCACCTGGCATAGAGTTATGGTGTGCCAAGTCACCGATTTTTGAAAAGGTTTAGTCTACGATATCCAGAGTTTTAGGTTCGGAGATTTATGGTTACGAGTAGGAAGGTGTTAGGCACCCTACATCGCCCTTTCGGTACTTTATTTTTTAAATCAACCTTTATTAACCAAATTCAAACATTTTCTCGGCCAAGAGATAATAAAACGGAATATTTACAAGAAGTAAATTTAAATTTTTTTATTTTTGTGATTTTCTTTTTGTTAAATGGACAGAACTTTGACGGATTTTACATGTTTTGTTTTTGTTTCTTTTGAAATCTCGAAGGAATAATGACTGATCCGGCGAAAACCGATTTATACATTATTTTCCGATTTAAATCACAAAGGTTACTTAATTCGCCGGTGATCTAAATCAAGAGATTTTGCTTTGTTTGTTTTCATTTTTGGTTTAAAATCTCAAAGGAATAATAAATGATCCGATCGGAGCCGACTCATAAACCATTTTCCAATTTAAATCACAAAGGTTACTTAATTTCACCGGTGATCTAAATCAAGAGATTTTACTGTTTTTGTTTGTTTTCATTTTTGTTTGAAATCTCAAAGAAATAATAAATGATCCGGTCAGGGCCTACTCATAAACTATTTCCCGATTTAAATTACAAAGGTTACTCAATTTTGTTGGTGATCTAAATCAAGAGATTTTGCTATTTTTGTTCTTTTTGAAATCTCAATGGAATAATAAATGATCCGGTTGGGGCCGACTCATAAACTATTTCCCGATTTAAATTACAAAAGTTACTCAATTTCGACGGTGATCTAAATCAAGAGATTTTGCTGTTTTTGTTTTTTTATTGGGTTTGAAATCTCAAAGTAATAATAAATAATCCGTTCAGAGCCGACTCATAAACTATTTCCCAATTTAAATCACAAAGGTTACTCAATTTCGCCGGTGATCTAAATCAAGACATTTAATTGTTTTGTTTGTTTTCAGCTTTGATTTGAAAAGGAAAAGAGAGACTCGGGGGAGATGAAATGAACATGAATACAGGGGATGTAGGAATATATATATATATATTAACATATATAGATATATGGATATAATAGAATAGATACGTATATATATACATCGTATTGGCATGGACGAATAGAACGATGTTACGTATAATTAGTATGCTGGAAGGACCATGCTTTTATGGATTGATTTTTATAAATTCAAACAATGATTAGTCGGCTTGTCGGTCACAACCATACATTAGCCAAACAATCATTTGAATGAGTTTGTAAATATCAGTGTAATAAAAATTGGTCTTTAAGGTATCAACGTGTGACTTATACAGCCGATCGGCATATACCTGACACAGGACTGATGTATCTCCACTTGAAATTTAGAAGATCAATTCTTCCAAACGTAAAAAAAATCTATGAACATTGATATATTGAAGAATTAATTTTTAAGGCATTAACGTGTGACTTATACAGAGCTTTGGGAGGAAATCAGAGATGACCAAGATGTTGAGAACAAAGGTTGGCTGGTCGCTGGGGATTTCAATGATACTGCTACTGCGGACGAATGTTTCTCGGCAGCTCAAGACCGCAGAGCCAGCCAGAGACGCAGATTCAACATTGAGGTCAGCTACTCCAACCTCTCTGATTTGGGTTACACAGGGCCTAAGTTCACTTGGAACAACGACAGAGCTGGTCTCGGCCGGGTTAAAAAGAGATTTGATAGAGCCCTAGCCAATTCCACCTGGAGAACTATGTTTCCTGAAGGTACGGTCTCTGTCCTCCCTAGAATTTACTCGGATCATTCCCCCATTCTCGTGAGGACTGAGGGGGCTCATAACACTCAAAAAACTAAGTGCCCTTTCCGCATGGAGGCAACTTGGCTTCTTGACACCTCCTTCTTGGAGGTTGTCAAAAATAGCTGGAAAAGTTCTAACATCCAGAGTAACATCAATAATCTTCGGATTAATGCTACGAACTGGAACCAAGAGAAATTTGGCAACATTTTTGCTCGCAAACGATGGCTAAGAGCCATAATTGCCGGTATCCAAAAGGCCCAGGACTACAACACATCCCATAATCTTTTCCTTCTGGAAAGGGACCTCCGCGAGGAGTATAACACTACCCTCCTCCAAGAGGAAGTCCTCTGGCATCAGAAATCTAGGGTTAATTGGCTAAAAAATGGTGATAAAAATACCAAATTTTTTCACTTATCGACCATAATTCGCCGAAGATCCAATAAAATTACCAGACTGAAAGGCCCTAACAACTTATGGTTAGAAGACAAAGTAGACCTTAGCAATTTAGTGCTAAATCACTACAAACATCTGTTCACTAAGATTCACAATCACTCCAACCAAACTAACCACCAATCCCACATTACCCTCTCAATGGAAGACAACCTTGCCCTGGACAGGTATCTCAGCTTTTCTGAGGTGTCTGACACTGTCAAGAGCATGGCTCCCCTCAAAGCCCCTGGCCCTGATGGACTCCATGCTCTCTTTTACCAAAAACATTGGGAGACTGTTGGTAAAGACGTCTACGACTCAATCCTTGAAAGTTTCAACACTAGTGAGATCCCAGACATTATGAACAACACCTTCCTGGTGCTCATTCCCAAGAACGAGAACCCCGACACGGTCTAGGCTTATAGGCCCATAAGCCTTTGCAACATCCTTTACAAAATTTTGGCCAAGATCATTGGCCCTTTCCAGAGTAGCTTCGTCAAAGGTAGATGTACGACGGACAACATTATAATCACGCAGGAGGCTTTACACTCACTCAGGAACAAAAAAAGCAAGAACGGCAATCTGATTTTTAAAATTGACCTGGCTAAAGCTTATGATACTCCATCCTGGAATTACATCCACAACACCCTAGTGTATTTCAACTTTAGCCAACAGATAATTGATCTAATCATGGAATGTGTGTCCACCACTTCGATGTCCATCCTATGGAATGGAGAACCTCTGGAGGCCTTCAAACCCACAGCGGGGTTGAGACAGGGAGACCCCCTCTCCCCTTTCCTCTTTGTTCTATGTATGGAAAGACTATCACATTCCATTCTCCATATGGTGAATGAGGGCAAATGGCAAGGGATAGACATTGGCAAAAACAATATCAAACTTTCTCACATTTTCTATGCGGATGACCTTATCCTCTTTGCCAAGGCGAATAACAAGAACTGCAAAATAATCTTGGAAGTACTAAACTCCTTTAGTCACTCCTCGGGCCTCCAAATCAATAAGGCGAAATCCAAAATGTTCGCCTCTCCGAATACCCCTCCGAGGAAAGCTTAGGACTTAAGCAACAAAATGGGTATAAGCCTAACGGCCAACCTTGGCAAATATCTAGGAGTCCCTCTGACTCACGGAAGGATCAATAAACCTACCTTTGATGATCTAACAGAAAGATTACACAAACGACTTACGGGATGGGCCAAGAGTACGCTAAACTTTGCGGGGAGAGCCACGCTTGTTAAGCGCGTTGCTAACGCGATTCCCATCTACACCATGCAAACCTTTAAACTTCCAAGAACAACCTGCGACATAATTGATAAAAT
>NMUG010011669.1:0-10567 GCA_002855965.1 Monotropa hypopitys
CCTCCTGCTCCCCTCCCTCCCCCTATGGCTTCAGCACCAAAAAATATATATATACCAACACGATTTTGTTTTTTTTTTAAACAAATTCTATCATTTTTTACAGATTTCTGATCTAACACCGCTAATTTATTTTACTAATATCTACTACCATGCAATAATAATTTGAATTAGATTAACAAAGATTAGATAAAAAATACCTTGATTAAACTGAAATTCAGATTTCCTATTGTTCTGTTCCTTGACCTCTCAACTGGGTTCTCACCTCACTCTCCTTCTCTGTGCTCACAGTGGCATTTCTCTCCCTCTATGCTTTTCTTCTCCCTCCCCGTTTCTATTCTATTCCTATATTTATATCTACTATATATTGTATATTGTATAATTAGTATAACTCTTCCTTCCCAATACACAGCACACACGAATTAAAAGGGGGCAACTAGCCTTCTATCATCTTTTTTTACTTCTTTTTTGTCTTGTTTTGTTTAGATCTCACCCAAGATCAATTTATGTACTTTGTTTTTATTCCCTGTCTACCTTATCTCTTATTTGGTTGAGTAAGGGATCATCACTCTTGCATGCCGAATGCATGCAACAAGAGGCCACCTAATATTCTTTTTTTATATTACTTTAATTAAATTATATCTTTAACTCATAAAATTTCATATTTTTTATAATTTAGTCTCACATATTTTAAAATTTTAATTTTTTTAATCTTTTTTTTTTGCGTATTTCATTTTTCTTAATTTCCTACGTTAATATTTTTCGTCAATTGATCTCGCTTCCGAAAAATTCAAATTTTACAATTTAAAAATTTAAACTTTTAATCCCTCTTTTTTTAATTATTATTATTATTATTATTATTATTAATCCCCAATCAATTATTTAAATTAATTTCTCCTAACTTTTTAATTAATTTAATTACCGCATTTTAATGAAGCGGGTCTCACACAATGACTCCTAAACTAACCCTAATCAGATTTTATTACTCAAAGACCATATTTCCCTCTCAAGTAATTGGGTTATTATCCTTATGCCACTTCCAATAACCAAATAGTCCACCATCTTTTTTTATACACAATTAACCCTTAATTACACTTGTAATCTCTCCCACACTCCACCACATATTCTAATATTTTTAAAATTGTTTTAAAGATAATTTTTAAAGTGAAACGTGTATTACATGACATATCTTCAAAAATTAGGACCCGTCGCTTGTCGTTTGGTGCTGATTTGGCTGATTCAGACAATTTATACAATCGGTAATTGTATATTTGATCGTTTTGGGCTTTGATTTTTTTATTTCCGGGTAATTGGTCAAAATGGGGTATCAACAGCTGCCCCTCTTTGTATATTTTTGCATAGCACCAATATACAAAGATAAAAAGATGTGACATTTTGATTCGTTGCATATGTTTTTGACATTGTTCCTTTTGATGTTGGCAAAATTCATTCTACTGGAGAGATTAGATGCATTCTGTTGGAAATACCTATAATATAAAAAATGTTATTAAAATTGTATGTATACACAATTTTTTCTTGGAATTTTGAAATCGGCATTTTGGCAATGATCATGCCTTGAGGCTGCCTACATATCCTTAGAAGGAATCAGACCAAATATAGTTTGACTCTATTTGGTTTGGGATTTTTCAACTTGATTTTTCTTTAGAAAATTTCCTACTTAAATTTTTGAGATTCTTTGCTTTTGAAATTATTTTGAAAGAAAATTTAAAATTAAAATTAAAATTGTGGATAGACCACCACAAGCATCATGAAAATTTGAATTGCATAGGAGACCTTTTAGAGTCTGAAAAATTGAAAATCATAGCAGCCCTTTTGAGGGTATATGGATTTGAAAATTAGTGTAGCCATTTGAGGGTCTGAAATTTTGAAAATCAGAGCAACTCTTAAAGGATCTGGAAATCTGGAAATCATAGCAACCCTTTGAAGGTCTAAAAATTTGAAAATTAGAGCATTCCTTTGAGGGTCTCGGGGATTTGAAAATCAGTGTAGCCCTTTGAGGATCTGAAAATTTAAAAATCAGAACAGCCTTTTTGAGAGTCTGAAAATTTGAAAATCAGATTATCCCTTTGAGGGTCTGGGATTTGAAAAATAGAGTAGCCCTTTTGAGGGGCTAAAAATTTAAAAAATCAGAGTAGCCCTTTGAGGGTCTGGGAATTTGGAAATCATAGTATCCCTTTGATGGTCTGGAAATTTGAAAATCAGAGCAGCCCTTTTAAGGGTATGGAAATTTGAAAATCAGAGCAGTCCTTTGAAGGGTCTGGAAATTTAAAAATCAGAAAAGCCCTTTTGAGAGTCTGGAAATTTGAAAATCAGAGCAGCCCTTTTGAGGGTCTGGAAATTTGAAAATCAGAGCAGTCCTTTTGAGAGTCTAGAAAATTGAAATCAGAGCAGCCCTTTGAGGGTCTGGAAATTTAAAAATTAGATCAGCCCTTTTGAGGGTCTGGAAATTTGAAAATCAGCGCAGTCCTTTTGAGGGCCTGAAAATTTGAAAATCAGAGCACCTCTTTTGAGTAACTGGAAATTAGGATGGTGAGTAGCATAGAAATACTCTCTTCATATTTTGACACAATTATGATATTTTCCTTTGCTTTTGAAAATTGCATTATCACGTTTTTAGAAAATTGTGAAGCCACATTTTGAAAATTGCATAATTGCATTTGAAAAAATTGCATAATCACTTTGAAAATTTGCAATAATCACTTTTTGAAAATCGCATAATAACTTTGAAAATTGCACATTTGCATTTGGAAATCGCATAATCGCATCTTATTTTGCTTTTGATAATTACTGTTGGTGGGTAAGCCTTCAACCTGATGGATCCAAATGGAAAAGGGTGTGAATCTGGATGAACAATCTATAAAAGAGGGAAATATGCTACCAGCAGTAGTCACCGTGAACCCTCTGATGCTGGATGTTCATGGCTCTGGTCTCTTTTTGGTTCGGTCACCAATAATAGCCCCTCAAGCCCTTTGGTCGAGGCATTTTGGCCGAAGTGGGGTTGACTTGAAGTCATAAGGACATGCTGGTGCCGAAGAGGAAGCGTCGAACCACTTGAGTTTTCTAGGGGCTTAAGCCTTTGACAACTTTATTAACCGTCACTTTTGGCTATGATAATGTGTCGCCTTCTGTACTGCTGGCACATCTGCCAAGATATCACATCAACAAGTGGAAGCCATGGTGATGATCACGTGCCTGAAATGACGGGATATCATACCATGCAGTGCGCTACCATTGGTTGGCCCTGTAGTAGATGGGACAGGTTGTGCATGTAGTGGCCATTTGGCGACAGCGGTTTGCTTTCCAATAAATGCAGGAATCAATGCTTTCTTCTACCAGCTAGTCCGATTAACTAGTCACTTGCCTTTTTTTTGCCCAAATCCTGGGCTATATAATCCCCCTAGGGTTTTGTAGGTCATTCCGCTTGCGTGTTTTGAAGCTCTGCTGATGTGCGATTTCTGCCCACCGTTACTGCGATTTCTAGCGAGATTTCCAGCGGACTCCTCCTCTAGATTTCTCTAGGTATGCTTCTTCACTTCTTGTCGCCTTCAACATCCCTTCATCCTCCATCGATCCAAGGCTCTCTTCCAGATTTGGTCATGGGGTTAACCCCCCTCCCTCCCCAAGGCCTGAATGTTTGACTGGAAAGTTGTAGCATTGAGGGTTCTTTCAAGCAGCCCTTTTTCTGGACTGGCTATGGGATTGACCTCCTAGAGGTTCTGAATGCTGAAAAATGATGTCGCTATTGTTTCTGGGATTCCCCCCATCTTTTGATGGTGATTAGGCCTTGTTTCTATGCAGCTGGTGGTTTGTCATCCACTAGATGGTTCTTTACTTTTTTTCTTTGTGTGCTCTGTCATCCGGATAACTGTCAGACCGCCTAATGGCACCCCCATATTTGCTTCCTCAAGTTCTGACAATGGTGCCAAAGAAGTGGTCCGACAAGTTCTGTCAGATGATATCCTCTAAATTGGCCATTCGGGAGTTTAGGGAAGAATACAATGTGTCAGACAATGTTTTCCTTACCCTGACCCTGGTCAGTGATGCCATCACACATTCATCTTCCCATCTCGTCCGTGGTAGAGGGAGGCATTCGGTTCCCTTTCTATCCGATGCTGCTTCAGTTTTTCGACCAGTTACACCTCACACCATCCCAAGTGACGGTGAACGTCTTCCGAATCATCATGGGGGTGGTTCGGTTGAACGCTGCCCTGTGGTAGAAGGAGAGGCTCTCCTTAGAGGACATCTTCAGGTGCTACCTTTTTAGATTTAATAAGAAGTCCCAGAAATACTACTTTGGCAGGAGGCCGAGCCAGACCGGCTTGATTGCTGATTTGTTAGACTCCGAGAAATATGACAATAACCTCATAATTAAATCTGGCGCTTTTGATTCTAGAGTGGGGTCCTTCCGGGTTCCCTTTAAGCCCAAAGCACTAGGCGAGTCTTCAATTTTCTAACTTTTGCTGATAGTAATACGATGTGTAGTTGACCTACACTTCTTTTTGCTGACATCAGCACTTTGAGCAGCCTAAAAGCCCATGCTAATTTGGACAAAGTCAAGAAGGTCTCAGAGCTTTCGTCAGCTCGGTGCTCAGCACCTACTTTGCTCGAGTATACTCCTTCGTATACTCATACTTCAAAGTCGTGACAGCCTTCGATTGAAAGCTCCGGAGAGGCTCAAGAAGAGATGAGGAGTCGAAGAAAGGCAAAGGATATTGCTGTCGAAGTGTTCGGGGCAACCCCACCCCTGTAAATGCCGAGCCAATTGTGGCTATCACCGTGGATAAGTCAGTCACTCGTCGGCCGACTCCTATGACAGAAGAGATAAAAGATGCTCGCGCCAAGAAGAAGGCCAAGCGGGCCAAAGAGATGTCGACTGCTCCGAATGCCACTGCCACTAGGACTACAGAGTCCTCCCAGTCAGTTGTTGTTGAAGATATGGACTGGGTGCCGAAGTGGGCCCCTGCCCTTCAGTTCGAAGGGTATGAACCTGTGGCTACCGACTTGATGAGTGAGAGCCCAATCGTGGCCATGGCACTGGCCCGGGCCTTTACATTACCGAAGGATGTCGAGGAATTCCCCCTTGGTACCAGACCCCTTTTCCACCGAATGATGTACCATGTCGGTCAAGTATGGTTCTTCTTTTGCCATTTCCATTCTATCTTTGTCTTCGGCTTTGGATAGCTATTTTTTATTTTGGCAGATGATGACCATCAGCATTGGAGTTGATCGGCGTATTGCTGATTTGGTGATCTCCTCCCGCTCGGCTCAAAAGGATAGCGAGGAGAGCCAGAAGAAACTAGATGAGACAAAGAGCTCCATCGTAGAGCTGGCCGACAAGGCCAAAGCCCTTAAAGTCAACATCAACTTCAAGAATGCTGAAATTGCAGCCAAGGATGCTGAGATCCAGAAGCTGAAGGCCGAAGCTGAGATGGCACGAGCCAAGCTGGAGGAGGCCAATAAAAAGATGGTCGGTCTGGAGGATGAGTAATACAATAAAGGTTTTGATGAGGCCGAGGCTGAGTACAGCAACTAGGTCGCCTACGTGAAGGACTTGCTATTCCAAAAAGGCTGGGTCTGCAGTTTGGTTTCAACTGGGGTAAAGGATGACGCCGAGTCAATCGAGGTCATTCCTCCCATGGCTACCTCTGTCGGTGGGGCTTGGCTGATTCCGTCAGTGGGTCCGGCATCTATGGGGACTTTTGCTATTGGGACTGAGCCTGTTGGGGACGATCCTATCATTCTTTGAGCATAATGATCTTTTTTTGCTTATTACTGTATTTCTGGTCTGAGTCAACATGTGGCCGGTCCTTCTGTAATGTTTGAAATCTTTTAAATTTTACTAAGTTTTCTTCTTTGGTCTGTTTGTCTTTGATTGCTTCATGTTTATCCTTCTCCCCCTAGCCAAGGAAAGGTTTTTGATGATTTAGAACCTTTGTCCTTGGCTTATTAGGATACGATGTCTTTCATGCAATTAGACCGTTTCGGCAATGCCACCAAATAGTTGTTTGCACATTTTATAGATCAACGATAACTATGCTGCTTCAGCAACACCACCAAACAGCTACTTGTACGTTTTATAGATGAACGAAAACTGTGCTGCTTCGACAATACCACCGAATAACTGCTTGCACATTTTATAGATGAACGACAATTGTGCTACTTTGGCAATACCACCAAAGAGTTGCTTGCACATTTTATAGATGAACGACAGATGTGCTGCTTTGGCAATACCACAGAAGAGTTGCTTACACATTTTATAGATGAACGTCAACTGTGCTACTTTGGCAATATCACCGAACAACTACTTGCACATTTTATAGATGAACGACAACTGTGCTTCTTTGGCAATACCACTGAACAGAATGATAGATAGATTCTTCAACATTAAAAATTTGTAAAGGCCATTTCATTTGATAAGTAAGGGCCCTAGGCCATAGTTCAACTTGATTAATGATAATATCTTCTTAGGTTGGTTGCGTTCTATGGTCTCGGTATCGACACGTTGTCCAATCCTTCGAGTCTGTAAGCCCTGGTCCTTGCCTGGTCGGTCACTCTATACGGTCCTTCCCAGTTGGGGCCGAGCTTGCCATCAGAATTTATCTTTTTGTTGCCAACCACTTTCCTCAGAATAAGGTCATTTATCTTGAAAGTCCTAGGCTGAACCGTTCGAGAGAAATTCCTATCCACCCCTTGTTGATAAGATGCTAGTCGGATCCGAGCTGAATCTCATCTTTCTTCGATTAGGTTTAGGTCTAGGTCTTTATCTATTGCTGCGCTATTGAAAGCTTCATCAAATGCTTCGGTTTTGATGGTTGACAGTCCAACTTCCAATGGTATGACTGCTTCTATGCCAAAGGTGAGTGAGAATGGAGTTTGTTCTGTAGAATGACGAGGAGTCATTTAATAGGCCCACAGGATGCTGGGCAGCTCTTCGGCCCATCTACCTTTTGCCGCCTGGAGTCTTCTCTTAATTCTGCTTTCAATCATCTTGTTTGAAGCTTCGGCCTGGCCATTGCCTTGAGGGTAATGAGGGGTTGAGTTGTAGAATTTGATTTTGTGTTCGGCATAGAAATTTGTGAATAGATCCCCCATAAATTGAGTGTCGTTGTTAGAAATGAAAGCGTATAGGATGCTAAAGCGAGAGAAAATATTCTTCCAAGCAAACCTCTTGACATCTTTATCTTCTATAGTAACTAGGGGTTCGACCTCCACCTACTTGGAAAAGTAGTTTGTTGTAGTGATAAGAAATTTAAATCCACCTGGTGCCATAGGGAGCTTGCTAATGATGTCCAAGCCCCATTGAGCAAAAGGCCATGGACTAGTTAAAGGAGTAAGCTCTTCGGTAGGCTGTCTGATAATTAGAGAGAATCTCTGGCAAGCATCACATTTCTTCATGATTTCCTCCCCATCTTCTATCATTTTCGGCCATCAATAGCCCTTGGAGATGGCCCTGTGTGCAAGTGATCTTCCCCATGTGTGGGAACTGCAGTTGCCAGAGTGAAGCTCCTGCAATACCACTTCCACTAATGTTGGATGTACGCAGATGAGGTATGGCCCAAAAAATGATCACTTATAGAGCTTGGAGTTTAGGAATAACGAGAACCGTGTCGACTTGTGCACTATGCAGTGAGCATCCCTCTTGTCCTCTGGTAATGAACTATCCTTAAGGAAAGAAATGATGGGATCCATCCAACTTGGATCCTGGCTGATGAAGTAGACCGTTGTTTGCTACAAGCTCTAGATGCTGATTGTCCTATATTTCCTAGCTTCTGTTGCAGAGGCTATCCCTGCGAGAGCATCGACGTGAGTGTTCTGCTCCCTACCGACCTATTGGATCTGGATCTATTTGAATAACCCCCACTTTTTTTTGCTTTCTAGACATAACTTATCATCTGCTCGTCTCGGCACTTGTAGTCACCGTTGATTTGGTTTACTACGAGTCGATAGTTACTATAGACCATGAGGCTCTAGATATCCAATTCTTCAGCTACTTTGAGTCCGGCGAGCAGGGCTTCATATTCAGCTTCATTGTTGAAAGCACTGAAGTTGAGCCAAAAGGAATGCTCGTGAATGACACCCTCTAGAGAAATGAGTACCACTCCAGCCCTATTCCCTCGGTAATTTGAAATGACATCCACAAACATCCTCCAATATTCTCCGTCTGGCAATTTCATGGCTTGAGTAGTAAGGTTTTCTTTGGTCTGAGACTCTCAGGCCGAGGGGAGTACTCAGAAATAAAGTCGGCAAGGATCTGGACCTTGATAACTGTTCTGGGTTGGAACTTGATGTCAAAGTTGGCGAACTCAATGGCCTATTTGGTTATTTGGTTGGAGAGGTTGGTACATTTTAGTAATGACCGAAGGGGGAACTCGGTCAAGACAACAATGGTGTGTGCCTGAAAGAAAGGTGCAAGTTTCCTAGAAGCAATAACCAAGGCATATGCAAGTTTTTGCAAGGGAATATACATAGTTTCTACACTGATGAGGGACTTGCTTGGGAAGTAGACTGGTAGTTGCTCGCCTCCTTCTTGCCGAACAAAGACAAAGCGGATAGCGTATGGAGTGACGGTCAGGTAGAGGAACAACTCTTCCCCCTCCCTTAGTTTGGAAAGAAGAGGAACTGAAGAGAGATACCCTTTAAGGTAGCCGAGGGCTTCTTTGCATTGGTCGGTCCATTCGAAGTGTCGTCGACTATTCTTTCTCAAGACTTCGTAGAATGGTCGACACTTGTCTGAGGACCGACTAATGAACTGGTTTAGAGCCGCTATCATTCCTGTTAGCTTCTGCACTTCCTTCAGGGTCTTGGATCTTCTATCCTCTGGATGGCTGAGATCTTAGAAAGGTCATCCTTAATGCCTTGGCGCGTGACCAGGTATCCCAGGAACTTCTCAGAACTGACAACAAAGGCACATTTTAAAGCATTGAGCCAAAGCTTGTATTTCTTCAGAATGTTGAAGATGTTCTAGAGGTCTGCTAGGTGGTGCTCTTCGGTCTTGCTCTTGACTACCATATCATCAATGTAAGCCTCTATGGTGTCACCGAGATGGGAGTTGAACATTTTTGTGATCATCCTCTGGTATGTTGCTCCGGCATTTTTGAGGCCAAAGGGCATGACTTTGTAGTAGAAGAGACCATGGGGAATGTTAAATGTTGTCTTATCCTGGTCTAGACCGAACATTGCAATCTGATGATAGCCCCGATAAGCATCCATAAAGCTCATTCACAAGTGTCCGTCCATTGAATCGACTAGCTGGTCAATCCTTGCCATTGGGAAGCTATCTTTGGGGAAAGATTCATTGAGGTTGGTGTAGTCTACACAAACACTCCACTTGTCGGTCTTCTTTCTGAACACCACCGTATTAGCCAACTAGGTGGGATAGTGGACTTCTCTGATTGCCTGAGCTTGGTAAGCCGATTGACCTCTTCTATGACGGCATCGGTATGAGCAGTTGCCGACCATCAAACTTTTTGAATGACTGGTCGGCACTTCGGTCGGCACTCCGGTCGGACGTTGAGATGGTGGCTGATAAAGTCAGG
Source organism: Monotropa hypopitys (assembly GCA_002855965.1). NCBI lineage: Eukaryota > Viridiplantae > Streptophyta > Magnoliopsida > Ericales > Ericaceae > Monotropa > Monotropa hypopitys. Next base: position 9,555 of record NMUG010011669.1, read on the forward strand.
ATCAACGCCTAGTATTTTGTAGGGTTTCCAAGCGAAAACTTCTACATTGTTTCTCATGAGATTTATCAGGTTCTCCCTTTCTGGTCGGTGAGTTGGGAACCGATAAAAAAGAATTGCTCTGAATCATCGGTACTTATAGGTATGGTAACTGTCGCGCCGGGAAATTTTTCCGTCCTTCACTCGCCTCCCGCACGGTGGGAGTCATTTTCTGAGACAAAAAAGATACGCTGATGGATTTGATTTAAGAATACGGGGGGTTTGTTTGAAAATGGATGGCGGTCTGAGTATGCCGATTTCGAATTTTTGGAGTCGCCACTCAGCATTGAGTTATGGTGTGCCAAGTCACCGGAATTTTTATTATAAAAAGATGTCATTTTGTTTGAGAAAAATATCTTTTTATTTGGGAAAGGTGTCTGCAAAACCAGAAATTCAAGTTTGGGGATTTAATTACGAATGGGGAAGGTGTTAGGCAGTCCACTCGCCCTTTCGGTACTTATTTTTTAAAAGTAAATCTCTTTTTGAATCGAAATCAATTGTTTTCTCGGCTAAAAGAAATGTAGAATTATTACTGATTTGTGTATGAAATGAAAAGACTCCTGGAAATAGTTGTTGACGGGCAGATTTCGGCCCGGTTCGGAAAGGAGGAAATTTTGAAAGAAATACGGGTGACTGTTGACCCGGTTTTGATGAGAAAGGATTATTTTTTAGCCAGACAGAACTTCGGCGAAAAATGATTTTCTACAATCGAACAGAATTCCGACTGTGTTTTGAAAATGATTTTTTTTTGTTAATTTAATTTTATTTACGACAGTCGGACAAAACTTCGACTGTGTTTTGTGAAAACAAAATTTTATTCTGAGCCGGACGGAACTTTGGTTATGTTTCGGAAAACATTTTTGTAGTTGGACTGAATTCCAACTAAAAAAGGTTATTTTTGTTTTCAGGCAATCGGACAGAACTTCGGCTAAATCCTTGGAAAGCATTTTTCTATGATCGGACAGAATTTCAACCGC
>NMUG010011670.1:0-10570 GCA_002855965.1 Monotropa hypopitys
CTGTACCAAATCGAACTGGATCTTCAGGGAAACTAATTCCTCGAAAGGCCGATTTTCACATAGACATCTGTTCTGACTTCACCGCTGTTCAGACGTGCGCTGTAGTTTTGACTAACTTTGGAGAGTGGTTCAGTGTATGTGTGTTTTGTTTGGCTTTTTCTTTATCCATTTTTCCCGTAACTCACTTTTGGGTTGATAGTTCCGCTAGATGCCTTTTGTTTTTGTTCCGATTTTTCTACGGTCCCTTTTCAGGTTTTAACCATACTGGATTGATCCGTTTTTACTGTAGTCCCCTCTCGGATTTTAACTATACCGGATTTGTATTCTCTTTGTTTTGCCATGATTCCCTTTCAGGTTTTAGCTATGCGGGGTTTTTCGATCTTGCCATAGTTTTCCTTCTTAGGTTGTAACTATGCCGGATAATGAGTTTTTTTGAAAATGATTCGGATTTTGACTTCGACAAGGCACAAACTTCTTGACCAAGGTCCGATGATTTTGAGTGAGCATGAGCACTTCCATTATGAGGAGAGGCTGAAGAATTCAGAGAGAAATAGGTAGAGATCTTTTGTAGAATCCCCCTTTTTGTTTGTGTGGAATGGGGTAGCGATTTTTTTATCATCGTATAAACATGATGATGACAGTTGTTTTTTGCATCGCTCTTGTCAGATAAGAGGAGAAGAGGAAATTTGTATTGACGCCTCGAAAGAAAGAGTGGAAATGCTACTACACTCAAATTTTACCAGATCAATTGTCAAGAAGATGATGTTTTTAACGAAGTCAGAATTTAATCATTAAATTTTGAAATAGTTGCTGCTAATTAGACATAGTAGAGATTTAGTATATCAGAATTTAGGGGAAAGGGAACTCGGGTTCATCCGTTTCTGCTAGGATGACAGCTCCACCTGATAGCACCCTGGCCCCGATGAAGTGCCTTTGATAATTGGGGAAGATCTTCCCTTTTGCTTTGTTTTGAACGGGAAGAATTTGCTTCCAGACCAGGTCATCTTCCTGAAGGACTCTTAATTGTATGCATTTGTCAAAGCTTTCGGAAATCCTCCGTTGATAGTTTCGAGAGAGGAAAGCTGCTGTTAGTCTTTTTTCGTCTAGATTCTCTATCTTGACTTGGAGTGATGGGATTCATTTTTCTGGACCGAGGATGGATTCGTAGCCATGGACTAGGGAATACTACATTGCCCCAGTAGAAATTTGTGTAGATGTCCGATAGCCATTTTGAATACTCGGGAGTATGGATGAGATGGATTTCTATAGGATTTGGGCTTGACGCCTTTTGATTTCCTAATTTCTGACTTCACACTGTTTGTTGGCTTCTGATCAGATCCTAATCCGATTTGTTCTTGAAGTCTTACTCTCGAAGTGCTAAATTTTTTTGACCGTTTCCAACGTGAAAGGATGAACGTTCAGTTGTGTTTTTTTTTCAAAAACTTTTGATTTGTTGTTTGCATGTTATTTTAGCAGAGAAGATAAATGAACAGAATATATGAAACTTTTTTTGACATATAGATGTAACAAGATAGAAAAACATATATTGTATAAATGTACAGTTTATCTACATTCCGTAATAAAAAACGAAACATAAAGTAAACAGTATGCATAAGTTGCCGTGGTTTACCGGAAGACGCGGGCTTGGTGGATTGGACCTGCCGTCCAGTTGTGTAGTTGTTCCCCTGGATGAGCGGGGCGAATTGTATGATGTAGATTCGATTTTAAAGATGGGGGATTAATTGTGGCGACTTGTAGATCGTTGAACATTTGTGACATTCCCTCATCATTGTCCTCGGTTCCTAGTATAAGTTGCTGGTAGATGAACCCTCAGAAAGGCATTGATCATCTGACATAGGAGTTGTTCTTCATCTCCTTCCATTATAGAACACATGGGCCCTGCAGAGATAAATCTGTCTCTAACGTAAGGTAGCCTGTTGCTTCGGTTCTTGCCCTTTTTTGAGCGATTTGATCTTTCTGTTTACTCATACTTTTCAAAGATGCTCATTTTCTTTGCAAATATGTTTATGAAAATCATCGTATTATCACTTGTTGAGAAAAAGAAATGGAGCACCAACTCTTTCTTTTATATGGATCGAATGGTCAATTTCGAACGATAGGATATACAACTGAAATAAAGATGAAACAGAACAAAATAATCATACGTCCAAAAAGGGCACAACTATCATATTGTAAAATGGCAAAATACTTCAATGATTCAAGTAGCTTGATATAACAAGCATACATCAGATGCTTGAGTAGCCTACAGACAGAATATGATGAAAAGCCTACGGGCGGGATCCTTAAGCGCAAAAGACGTTAGTACCACTCGGTGCGGGTGATGCCTCTGGGGCAGGAGTTAGTCCCTAGGGAAGGTACTAAGGCAGGTTGAGTCCTTGGTACAAGTTATTATTCCAATTAATGAAATCATAAATGCAACATAGATTACACCAACTATTGCTATATAGAACTGTTTTACGATTGAGTGTTGTAAATCCATGAAACTTGTGAAGTGTTATATATTGATTCACTCTAGCTTTGGCTTATGCATTTTTCGAAAACCATTTCAGGTCATATTGAGGAATAGCTTTGGAGCAGCTTAGTTATCTTGATGTTTTATCCCCCTTTTCCTGATGTATAGGTCGTTGAGCCTACTTTATTGTACTCAAGTTATTTTAGTGGAAAACTATGCACTATTCTGGATTGTTCACTCGCTTCTGTATTTTATTATTTGTTGTATGGATTCCTCAACTCTTTTATCCTAGGTCTTCGCGAGCTTGCTCGTTGGCCGGTCATAGATTCATCTCGAAATGGGATGGGTCGTGACATAGTTTGCAGTATGCGTTGGGAACTTCATTGAAGTTTAGTATGGCTTTCTATCCTCAGATAGATGGTCAGTCAGAAAGAACAATTCAGATTTTAGAAGATATGTTGCGGGGATGTGTGTTGGATTTCCAAGGGATTTTGAGATGATTATCTTCCTTTAGTGGAATTTTCTTATGATAATAGCTACCAGACCAGCATTGGAATGGAACCGTATGAAGCTCTATATGGGAGGCATCGTCATACGGCGATTTACTATAATGAAGTGGGGGAACGTCAGTTGTTGGGTCTTGAGTTGATTGGTACTGAGTTGATTCAACAATCTGTGTAAGGGGTGAAGTTGATTCGGGAAAGGTTGAGAATTGCTAAGAGTCGGCAGAAGAGTTATGCTGATAATTGTCATAGAGAATTAAAGTTTGTAGTGGGTGATCGGGTGTTCATTCATATTTCTCCATGGAAGGGAGTCATCCGCTTTAAGGGTAAGGGAAAATTGTCACTGAGGTTTGTGGGTCCGTATAAGATTGTGGAACATGTAGGCATTACTGCTTATCAGTTGTTATTGCCAGTGGAGTTGTCTCATCTGCATGATGTTTTTCATGTATCCGCTCTTCGCAAATACATTGGGGATCCTTCCCATGTTTTGGCGAATGAAGAGTTGAAAGTGCATGAAGATCTATCATATGTGGAAGAACCAATAAAGATTTTGGATCGAAAGGAGAAAGTTTTATGCTTAAAAATGATTGGAGGGGTGAAAGTATTTTGAAGGCATCATATCTTGGAAGAAGCCACTTGGCAAGGAGAGGATACGATGCGGTCAAAGTATCCCCAACTTTTTGTTGCAGGTATATAAGTTATCTTATTTTCGAGGTCAAAATTCTTTAATGAGGGGTGAGTTGTCATACCCGTATCATTATTAATAAATTGTAAATGATTTAATATTTAACAAAGAGGAATTAAGGAAATAGTATATCCTATTTCATTTATAGAGCCAAAGGATTTGTCTAAAGGGATTAAATTATATAATATATGCTTATTTAGATAATAAGTATTATACTTATATAGATAATGGCAAGGAAGGGTAAATAGTGTGTTAAGAGGAAGGGTAAAGGAGTCTTTTGGTTTAGAAATCTATATTAAAGGTATCCCATTAGGTTAATCTCATTGTGCTAAGTGTGCTTGAGAGATTAAGGAGAAAGTGAGATTCGATTGATTGAAGGCTTTTGGTGCAAGGATCGAAGGCAAACTTTTCACAAGACTTATTCCCCATGTAAGTATCTTCATGTATATGTATTTTGATCATTCTTTAATCCCTGAAATTGGGGTAAATCAACCCATTAGTGGTAATCTATTTTTTGGGGTAAATCCTAGATCTAGGATGAAAATCATTGAATTCGAAGTCGTTTTGATGAGTTCTTAAGCCTAGGAGTTAGTCTTATTAACCCATGAGCAAGTAAAAACATGTTGGTAGATCAAAATTGTGGATTTTGAGGCTTAAAATTGTCCTAGAACGAGATTAGAGACGATTAAGTTCAAGAGTTAATCGCACCAAAGCAGCAGCACCAGAAGTGTTGGGAACCGGTTTCGAGGGTAAGGGAAACCGGTTCCGGGAAGGTCTGTTGAGGAAACCCTTTGGAATTGGGGAGACTGGAACTATTTGGGTGAAAGTGGGAACTGTTTGTGGTTTGGGCACAACCGGTTGCGAGAAAGGTTGATGGGAACCGGTTTGGGCAAGCCTAGGTCGGAATCGGTTTCGAAGTAGGGTGGAACTGGTTGCAGACCCGACTGTTTGGGATACCGGTTTCAGGTATCTTGGGATACCAGTTGTCACACTCCGGAAATTTTAATTAATTTCCGTTCATTTAAGTAAACCGAAAATCCTCAATCGCATTAAATCTATCGATTTGATTAGTTCTTCAAATCGAAATTCTTTATTCTTGGAAGTCATAGATAATTTGATTACGATTCCAACGCAACTTGAATCGTCTCAATCGGAGTCCGGGCGAAGAAGTTGGGACCAAAATACTCTCAGAAAAATCAACATTTCAATTCAGTGAAAGTTTGGCCGTGTAGACCGGTCGAGCCAAAACCTTAGACCGGTTGGGGCTCAGCAGAGGATTGTCGAATGAAGCTAGACCAGTCGAGCCAAATCCTAGACCGATTGCGATGGCTATTTTTTCTGTTTTCCTGATTTAATGAAGGGCAGTTCGGGGTTTTCAATAGGGGTCCTATATAACCCATTGGTCCGAAAATTTGGGTCATCTCCCCCATTTGGAACCCTGGTTTCCTCTCTCTACCTCCCTCTCTCAACTCTCTCTACCTTCTCTCTTCCATATCTCTCAATCCGGTGGGATTCGACGAAAACGCAAAGTTTTAACAGCGTTCCTCGCGCTCTCCTCTCCACGGTGATGTACATAGTTCGGTAAGTTTCGTTCCTCTCGTTTTGGTTCATGATTTTCGATGGCTAGTCTAAAGCTTTGGTCTTTGTAGATGTTGTGGAGCACCTCGAGCTCTTCGCGATGGTGAGCTTGGTTCACTCTGGCCATGGAGGTTTTCTGGCGACTTTTCTGGCGACTCTCCGTTGGGTAAACTCTTAACTCCTATCTTGTGTGCGTGCGTGGGTGTCTATAGTATTCATATTCATCGTTGAATTCTATTAATTTAATAATTCATGTCGGGTATCATCTTGATCTTACGTGTCATAGTGTTTGAGTCTATCACGCTTGAGATGACATGGAATGGGTTTGATGATTGTCATAGGATTGATTGTGACTCACTTGGGTGCCGTATAGTGACCGTTGAGTCGTATAGAGGCCTTTGGAGTCGATGGCCGTTAGGTGTTCGATGAAATTCTTGTATGAGCTTTGGGTTGTGTTTTGGAGAGTTTGGGTTGCTTGGGTGGTCATAGGACTCTTATGGTTGTTTGGTTGGTCACTAGAATCCCCTTTGGGCAAATATTGACCCTTAAATCAATCTTTGGTCTTGGTTGTTGGTAATTGGGTGAATGTGGACACTATGATGTTGGACGTCGTTGGGTTTCCCCTTGAATATTGTTGTACCAATTCTTTGACTTATTGGTAGGTTGCCCATGGTTGTGGAACCTTATTGATTTGTGGGAACCTAATAATGAACGCAATGAACTTAATGAATGACAAATATGGAGATGGATCCTACGAGGACCACTTGTCACACTCCGTAAATTTTAATACGAATTTTATATTCGTTTTATTATATTCGAGTGCTAATATGTCTTTGAGAGATCCCGTTGAACCTCTTCTTTTAGTTTGGCGTTCGCCCGAGGCATATCGGGTAGGCCTTAGAACCAATCTGCTATTTTATTTCAGTTTTGGTGCAGTTGCACTGGTGCAGATTGGAGTTGCACCGGTGCAGGTATTGTTTAGAGTGCACTGCCTTCTTCTTGAAGCAGTTTGCACCGGTGCAGGAGTTTGGTGCACCGGTGCAGAGTGATTTCAGTAGGCTCTGCTTAATGTTTGCATCGGTCCAGGTGAGGTTTGCACCGGTGCACAGAGGTTCGGATGTGAGGCAGTGAGGTGTGCATCGGTTGATGCACCGGTGCAACGGGGGTTTGCACCGGTGCAGATCAGGCTTGCACCGGTGCACCTGTGTTCTGCGAAATGTCATTAAGGGCAAAATGGTCTTTTCGCGTGGGGTCCTATATATATGATTTTGGTTCGAATTAGGGCATTCTTTGCCCATTTTCTGCATAAGGCTCCCCCTTTCTACCTCTAACTTCTCTCCCTCTCACTTCTCTCTTCAAATCGGAGGTCCAAACGAACTTGAATCGAGTTTTGCGAAGGAGAAACGTTGTTCACCATGCCAAGAGCTCTCCGGCAATGTAAGGATTGAAGCGATTTGTCGCCGTTCTTCGGTAAGTCGATTTCTAGAAATGGGTTTCTTGATTCGCGTCTTTAGTAAACGTTGTAGTACTCATCGTTATGATCATTTTGACGTATATAGGTTCGTGAGCGCGGGTTGTGGCGGTGGTGACTTTTCCGGCGACTTTCCGGCAAGGCGACTCCGGCGACTAAATGTGGGTAACTCTTAAATTCTACCTTGTGTGCGTAGAAATGTTTGTTCTAAATTCACTCGTTGTCGTTTAATCATTCGATTGATTGTTGCTCGAATTTCCCCTTTACACTTTGATAGAGTAGTCAAATTTGCAAATCACTCGTTGGGTATTGGTGTTAGGAATCTTGGGAAAATCATAATGGTTTGAGGTGATTTGGAAGTTCGTAGGAACATTCCATTGTAGTTAACTCTAGAATCCTTTGTGCGTGCCACATGTTCAGTGAAATGCCTTAGTGAGTTTGTACATGGCTTTTGATGGATTTGAGTCGCGTTGAGTCTTGTTGGGTTCCTATGAGAATGAGTGGGACTTGTGTTAGTCTTGTTTGTGATGCGAAAGGATTGGATAGTGATGATTGCCCTTGGGTGAGAGATTGGCTTGGGTGGACTTAATTTTGGGAAAATTGGTAAGTCTCGGAACATGGATTGCGACATGACTTGGGAAATCGTAGTTGGGTGAAATTATGGCTTGTTGGTTGTTAGAATGAAATACTTGTCGTTGGGTTCCTTTAGTGAGTCATTCTTATTTAGATGACCTTCTTGGATGAGTGTGTGTGTGGTTTGATGTTTGACTTCCACGGTTGGAAATTGGGTATTGTTGTTACGTCTTGGATATATTTGTACGGGTACATTGTGGGTGTGTCTTGTCCACCCTTGTATGGGAATTGTGGAATGTGGTAGAGTGTTGGCGTGTCTTGGCCGTCCATGAATGGAAATGTGAAAGTTGTGGAAAGTGGAAACATCATTGAAAAGTAACGAACACACTTAATGTACACAATATACCCAGTGAACGACAAATACGAAGGATAGATCCTACGAGGACTACCTTCTTGGAATCTTTGATCCTTCACCCTAACTCAATTATGACAACCAACGTTAAATGGAATGACATGTGATCTTGTTGGATGTTGTCTTGGAGGAGGAATGCCCAAGCAACTGCGGTTTTGTTGAGTGGGGGATACGCATCCCTAAAAGTCACGGAATTACTAGATATGTCAGCAGGCGGGATCCAGGAAAAATCCAATTGGCCAATCGGTAGGAGTAAACGGGTTCCTGTAAATCCCGGAATAAGACATGTGCACGCCGGCAGGCGGAACCATAGAAGGAAGCTCAACATAGATGGATCTTTTTAGCCTTCATGGAAGGTCGACTGGGGACTTGCTACCACGAGGAGTCTGCCGGGATGTGGTTACTGGAACAAGTGGAAAGAAAGGAAAGCAAATTGGTAATTCTAATATCTCCAATATAAATGACAATAAAATCCACAACACTTGATATTACGAATGATGCGAGCAATGTTAAGTAGTCCCCACCATGACCCCTTAGGATCCAAAGGGGAAGTATCGATCTGGGGTGACGCTATTAACATGTGATGCTACACTTGATGTTTTACCAAAGGAAAGAATGTAAGCTGAGTTGTTGGGGTTCCAGTGATTACTGTAGAATGGTGTTCTTTGGTAGTGTCTGAGAGCGTAGTCCTGGTTTGGTAGGCTCTCTGGTGGTACTTGTTGTGGTGGGTTACTCGGATGAGGTATTGTGAGATGTGTGACTTGTCTTGGTGGATTGGTTCAGGTTTGGTTTACACTTGGAGGTTTCGATTGGGATTACACTTGGTGATTCTACTTGGGTTAACTCTTGGTCCCTTGGTTACTCTGTTTAGACTTGCACTTTCTTGTGCACTCTTGTTAGACTTTAGTTGTTACCGTCACTGAGCTGTGTTTGCTCAGACCCTCCTTTCCCTCTCTTTCCAGGATTGTATTGCAGGGTTCCTCTGGCAGGGTGACTTAGAGCTTGTACTAGCAGTTGGTCCCATTGGAGCTGCAGTCTTGGCTCTCTGTGGGTTGTTGTACTCTCTTTTCAGTTTACAGGTTGTTGTACTGTTGTGGTTGCACCTTCTCGTTACTGTTTGTAGTTAGTAGCTCGGTTGCACTCTGTTTCTTGTACTCTTTCAGTTTGTTCATTGTATAAAGAAGAATGTAATGAGAAGTTCTACTGTACAGTGTTTGATTACTACTATTAACTCCCCATTGTCGGAATGAATGGATTGGGCTCCCTTGTTTCGTCAAGTGGAGACAATTGTTGATAATGAATGAACAATGGAAAAATCTACCTCTTTAACTCCGATATATATCTCCAAGATGAACAACACCGGAATCTATAACAAATAAGGGATAGTGGGTGGTGTTGGTGACGAGGTAGTAGTTGTGGTTGGGTTACTTGTGGAGGGTTTGCTAGTGGTTTCACTCATTGTACATTGGGTTGAGTACCTTTGGGTTTACACTTACTATCACGAGTGAGAGTGTTGGTTTACCTTCTTGTTTTGTGGTTGAGTGTACTTCTATGCCTTGGGTTCTCCCCTCTCTCTATCCTTATGAGGACACTTAGGCACACATTCTCGTGTGTGCACTTGCTAGTAGTTAATAGTTTTCCTACTGAGCCGTGGAATGATCAGACTCTCCTTTCTCTCTCTTTTCCAGGTTTGTACTACAGGGTTTCTCTTGCAGGGGGATCTGGAGCTTGTGCTAGCGGCTGGTTCCTTTAGAGCTGCGACCTTGGCTCTCTTTGTACTTGGTACTTTAGTTCAGTTCTCAGGTTGTAGCACTGTTGTAGTTCTACCTTTCTTTACAGTTGTAGTGAGTGGCTGTTGTACCCTTTTTCCCTTTTCTTCAGTAGATATACCTTCTCTCTTTTCTATATCATTTGTAATGTGATGAATATTCTACTGATTGTGATAGATAACAATGATTAACACCCTCCTTTCATATGTGTCATTGAAAAAAAAACATACTTGAAATGTTTTTATTAAAATCGAGGGGTGTTACAGTTGGTATCAGAGCTTTCGGTTTGAATACCTTTGGACCGTGGAGAGACACCTAGTCTCCATGGGTTCTCAGGGTCATTACTTGCAACTATGATCGTTCCGGTGTGCCTTTGAGCACCATTCAATCCTTGATGTTAGTTTCTCTGTTCTTCTTACTCACTCCTTGGTCGTTGGGCACCCCCAGTCTATTGGAGGTAGAGTGTGTGTGTTTTTTAAATCCTTCCTTGAGATTCTTGGTACCTTGATTTGAGGCGAAGTCTAAATCTCGATGGTTTGGTGTAGTGAATCTCTGGTGATTGATCATAGCTGATTGGTTAAAATTTTCCACGATGTACTCTTGTTTGTTTGGTTAATTGTTAGATTCCTTCTGTGTTCAAGAAGTTGGATTGGAAAATTTTGGAGTTGATTGAAATCCTTAAAGCTTGGGTCTTCTTCTTTGTGTCAATTATGAGTTCTTACGAGGTTGGGATTGTTAGAGGTTGAATATCAGATTTAAGGCATTGCAGTCGTAGTTTCTCCTTGATTGGTCAAGATGGAAGAAAATAGTCTGAGTTGTGGTAATCTTGTGAGAGGAATAGAAGGAACTAGTGACTTGAGGTCATTCCATAAGAATGGGTCGTATGAGTCCACAGTGGTTTATTGTGATTGTTGATGATTTAGGAATTAGACTTGTGCTCAGTTTGTCATGGTGTTAATTGTGTGAGGTGTGGCCTCGGGTCGATTGTGCCTTGGGTGAATTCCGAAATTGGTATTTCAGTTCTCTCTTGAGGTTTGAAGCTATAGGGTGTGTAGAGTTATCTTGCAGATTCCTTCGAAGAAAATTTTTGGTTTTGTGGTCGTATG
>NMUG010011671.1:0-10569 GCA_002855965.1 Monotropa hypopitys
CAGACGACTGCTGAAGGTGCGATCAAGGGGCGAACCCATGAGGGTATTATGCTAGGGCCGACAGAAGCCTGGTGGATGACCGCCATAGGCTCGGCCATTGTAGCAAAAGTCCTTGACCGGAGGCCGGTGCAGACGACTGTTGAAGATGCGGTCAAGGGGAGAATCCATAAGGATATTATTCTAGGACCGACAGAAGCCTGTCGGATGACCACCAGAGGCTCGGCCAATGTAGAAAAAGTCCTTTCTTGGCCGGGGGCCGGTGCAGACGACTGCTGAAGGCTTGACCAAGGAAGGCCCCTTGACCGACAAATGACTGCCAGAGGCTAGGCCAAGGGAAGTGAGAGCCGACTTAAGGGATGGGACTGTCGGTCTGGTGGAATGCGCTCAATAAATAAAGAAAAATATATGTTTTTTTATACAAGTCAATGGTAATATTTTCTAAGATTGAGGGCATTTCATGGTTTGTCGGCAGGCGTGCCGTCCAACTCCTCCAGTTTGTAGGCTCCTTTGCGACGATTTTGGTGATTCTGAATGGACTCTCCCCATTGGGCATAAGCTTCTGCTTCTTGCTTTTTATGACCACCTTTCTCAGCACTAGCTCGTCCGGCTTGAATACCCGGAAACAGACATTTTTGTTGAAGCCTCTGACTACCTCTTGTTGATAGGAGGCCAGTCTGATTTTGGCAGACTCCCTCTTTTCTTCTGCGAGATCCAGATCAGCAGCCAGGGTAGAGTCGTTGGTTGGTTGATCGAAGTGCTACGTCCAGATGGTGGGGAAACCAGCCTGTATAGGGATGACGACCTCTACGCCGAAGGCCATAGTGTAAGGAGTCTGGCCTGTTGACCGACGTAGAGTGGTCCGGTAGGCCCAGAGTACATGTGAGAGCTCTTCTTCCCATTTCTCCCTCTTTGACTCCAGCCTCCTCTAGAGTCCGGCGGAGATGGTTTTGTTTGATGCTTCGGCCTGGCCGTTGCATTGTGGATAGTAGGGGGTGGAGTTGAAGAATCTGATACCGAGCTCGTCGAATGTGTTGGAGACAAGGTCGCCGATGAACTGAGTGCCATTGTCCGACACTATGGCGTACGGCACGCCGAATCTGGAGATGATGTTCTTCCATATGAAGCATTTGATGTCGACAGCTGTGATGGTGACGAGGGGTTCAACCTCATTCCATTTGATGAAGTAATCTGTTGTTGTGATGAGGAATTTGAACCCACTCGGAGCAGTTGGAAGCTTGCCGACGATGTCGATGCCCCATTGGGCGAATGGCCAAGGACTGGTAATTGGCTGAAGGTCCTCAGCCGTATAGTGGATTCCCGGAGCAAACAGCTGGCACTTGTGGCACGTTCTGACGTAGTCTTCAGCATCCTTTCGCATCTTCGGCCACCAGTACCCTTGGGTGATTGCTCGATGGGCCAGTGATCACCCGCCGGAGTGACACCCCCCACTGCCGGAGTGCAACTCTTCAAGGATCCTAGGGACTTGAGCTGGGTGGACACAGAGCAGATAGGGACCGGTCCTGGACCGCCGGTAGAGGGCCTCCGTTGGAGACAACTAGAAGTTTGCTTCCTTGCAAACCGGAGGCTCATAGTTTGGTTGTGTGATTGAGCCGAAAGAAATTGATCGCTGGCTAGAGGGAGCACAGGCGGAGGCCAGCTTGGCGAGAGTGCCAGTATGTGAGTTGTATTCTCTTGGGATTTGCTCTATCCGGAACATCTTGAATTTCTTCATTTCTTCAATGGCGGAGATGAGGTATTTGCACATTCTGTCATCCCTGGTGCCATACTCTCCGGTCAATTGGTTGACGACTAGCTGGGAGTCGCTGTAGATGAAGATATTCTCAACCCCAATGTTGATGGCAAGACAGAGTCCGGATATGAGGGTTTCATACTTTGCTTCATTGTTGGAGGCCAGATATTCAATGGATAGGGCATTTTTATGGATAATCCTACCTGGGGAGATCAGAATAATACATGCACCGGAGCCCCTATTGTTTGACATGCTGTCGACATGCAGTCTCCAAGTGTCCCCGTGAAAGAGCTACCATTGCTCTGCCGGACGTTGAGCACAAGTGCCAGAGCGCTATGGAGGCGGAGAAGTAGTCGAGGAGGCAGTTTGCGGATCCGTGGTGTTGCCCGGAGACTCCGCCGGAGCTTTCTGGGGTATGACCCCCAGAGAGAACTCTGCGACGAAATCGGCCGACACCTGGGCTTTGATGGCCGTTCTGGGCTGATACTTGATGTTAAAGTTGGCCAGTTCAACCACCCATTTTGAGATCGGATTGGAGAGGTCGGCCTTCTGGAGGACTTCCTTCACTGGATGCTCTGTCAACACCATGATGGTGTGTTGCTGGAAATAAGGTAGAAGCTTCCTAGAAGCAGAAACCAAAGCAAGTGCGAGTTTTTCAAGTGTTAAGTACCTGGTTTCAGTAGGAAGGAGAGTTTTGCTGGTGTAGTAGACCGGCTGGTGCTCCGTTCCTTCAACTCGGCAGAGAACATAGCTGACAGCATGCTGGGAGACTGCCAGGTACAGGAGGAGAGGCTCCATGTCTTTTGGCGTGACCAGAACCGCAGGGCTGGAGATGTACTCTTTCAACTTCATGAGGGCTCGATCGCATTCCTCCGTCCACTTGTGGCTGTGTCGGCTAGTTTTGATTTCTTGGAAGAATGGCCGGCAGAGATCAGATGACCGTCTGATAAACCTGTTGAGGTCTGCCGCCATGCCAGTCAGCCGTTGGACATTTTTGATGGTAGATGGGGGCCTCAGATTGGACACTACAGTGACTTGGGAGGGGTCCGCTTCTATCCCCCAACTAGTGACAAGATAGCCGAGGAATTTGCTGGATCCCACGCCGAAGGCACATTTTCAGCATTGAGTCGGAGCCCATGCTGTTTGAGAATATGAAAGACTTTCATAAGATGCCAGATGTGGTCAGCCAAAAACTTGCTCTTGATGACCATATCATCGATGTAGGCCTCCATCGTGTCTCTGATCTGTCGGGAGAACATCCTTGAGACCATCCATTGGTAAGTGGCTCCGTCGTTCTTGAGGCAAAAGGGCATGACTCTGTAGCAGTAGACTCCCTTGGGTGTGATGAAGGTTGTCTTCTCCATGTCTTGCTCCGCCATTGAGATCTGGTGATAGCCCCTATATCCATTCATAAAGCTCAGTCTTTGGTGTTCGGCAGTAACGTCGACCAGTTGATCGATCATGTCCAATGGGAAACAGTCCTTCGGACAGGCATCGTTGAGGTTGGTGTAATCGACACAGACTCGCCACTTGTCGGACTTCTTCTTAACGACAACGTGTTGGCCAGCTAGGTAGGATATTGGACTTCTCGGATGGCGTTAGCTTCCAGTAGCCGGTCAACTTCCTCTACGACTTCTTAAGTGTGTGTCGGAGAGGAACGTCGTGGTCTTTGGACGACGGAGTGTCGGGAGGAATCGACGTTCAACTGATGATAGATGAACGATGACTCCAGAAGCTGGGCGAAGTAGAGGACCAACTCACTATTGGCCCCAACACTGTCGGCCTCCAGCACCGGCCTCCCATCATCCTAGGACAGCTTTGGTGCCCAGGCATTGGGGCCCTCCAGGGCCAGGTCCTCCCCAGTTTTCTCAAGAGCCACCACCTCTGTTCTTGGTTGCTTTTCCCAACGCTGGTGACTGCCGAAGGATTATTCTCTGGCCCTCTTCTCTCCAGCAGCAGCAGCCGGGGTATGTTCAGTGGCAGGTGGTTGGACTAGAGTCTCATTTGGAGAAGTGACCGACACCTGGTTGGCCGTCTTAGCGGCCGATGCAGCAGAGGTCCCAGTCCCCTTCTTCTTTGCATAATCTTTCCGGAGGAGCATTGTCTGGTGGCCTGGTCTTGCCATTTCTGTAGGTTGTTGGCGGGCTGCTCTCCAGCTCTCTCTTCCTCTTATCCTCCAAAAATGAGAAATAGGTTGGCTTGTATCCCAGGAGGATCGAGGTGTCTCTCTCCGGAACAGCGCGGAACCAGCAACGTTCTCTGCGACTGTCTACTTCTTCAGCCGGAGTGTCACTTTGGAAAGAGCTACAAAACAAACACAAGTGAGCCGGCATGGAAAATATGGATTCAAAAGCAGTACGAGGATTAAGCGAGACTCACCAGGTGATCCATTCACGGTCGGGAGGAGCTTCGATCTGTCGGCCGGGTTGTTGTACCCTCCGGACACGGCGATGTAAATATTGGCCCACCTCTCCAAATCTGGTAGCGGAAGAACAAGTCTCCCATACCAGCCCCGATGCTCAGAAAATAGCGCCTGGACGTTCTGTTGTGCGATAGGGTGAAAAGAGAGAATAGGTCGGAAGCCGTGAAGCTGAATCTATATATACGACCCAACTCCCGGATACTTTCAACTATCCAGTATGAGTTGACCGACAGCTGGGATGGGGTCAGTCCGTACTCAATAAGGAAATCCCGGATGAACTCATCAATAGGGAGCCGAAGGACCCCCTCGGTAAAGGCCATGAGGGACAAGGTCATTTGGTCATCAGCGAAGGAGATCTCCTCATCCTCCCCCAGCAGATCAAGTATGACATCCATAGGGATGGAATACTTGGCCCTGAAGCCCACAGGAAGGGAGGCTTCTCCATCTGCATATTCGAGGTAGGGGAAGACGCACCGATCGGATGGTCCGACAGCTTCCCCAACCTCTTCCTCTTCAGCCAACTTAGCTACAACGACCAGATGAACGGCAGACAGAGGAATAGGAGATAGCGGCCTCTCAGTGGCTGTGATGACCGTCCAGGAAGGAGATGAAGTAGAGTCAGAGCGAGAGCCGGACCCGGGGTTTGAACTTGAACTAGCCTCTCCATCAGAGCTCGATCGGGTAGTGATGGAGTCTGCCATCGTATGCTCACATCCTGCCGAACACAACCAAAATGAAAGTTAGAGGGCGATAAATCCCCAGAAATGGGGCTTGCGCCGACTTTACATACCCTATGCCAGTGGATACATTACCCACCCGCGAAAGAGCAACAGTCTGGTAGATAGGCAGTCAGATCAGCAGACCTCCCACCGATCGGGCATGAGTTCACTTAAAGCGAATGAAGAAACAATGCAAACTTAAGGGGTCCGGCTAATACTTGAAGATCTGAAGTTGCTAAAGATTGGATGTTGTTCGAAGACCTAAGACCAAAAGCTTGAAGACTGGAAGCGCGCAGATGCAGGGGCGTCGGAGAGCAAATTCGCAGGTGAAGTCCCAGCCTCCCACCCCTCATATTTATAGGGGAAGGGGGAGACAAGAAAACAACTGCCCCATACGATCAACGAAGTGGCGGGAGCATCGTCCAAGCAGCGATGAGTGCAGGTTCCGAGGACACATCCGTCAGACGTCCCATCCGCATGCGCCGACACCTCAGCCAATCAGAAGATGCCACATGTCCACTTATAAATTGGCGGTTACAAAGAAATCATGACGACCCACCAATGCACCGGCCAAAAGCGCATACTGGCGACGCCCTTGACTTATCAATTCAACCTCCGACAAATAGTCCAGCCCCAGATGAATCAGGAGATGTCCGACAAGTCATGATCAACCCTTTCCAACAAGTTGAAAAGAATTGAGGGGCTATTGTGGTAGCCGGACCTCACTGGGTACCGGCCGATCCCTAATAGCCAGACCAATCGGCTAGTTCGGACCTTGCCCCTACATCTCACGGAGCAATCCAAGGCCCTTGGCATTATGGACCTCTGGCATATCCCATTCTGCAGCCGAAGGACAGAACCAGCGGTTCATCATGTACCCTTCAACATCCAAAGCAGACCCTCCGGACACCCGAAGAAGCCAAGTCGAGTCGGCCATGCGGTCTCCTTCAACCTCCAGCATATCCATCTGGACGTCAAGGAAGCCCTGCGTCTCCACTCCCCACTGGGAGAAAGAACAACTTCTACCAACGGTCGGTTCTATGCCAGAGGGGTCTACCATCGGCAGCGATAGGGAACAATGGCCTCCGGCAACAGCGGCACTCTGGGGCTTGGTCGTAGAACTGCTGAAGTGGCTCGGGTCAACTCGATGGCCCAACAGAACGATAGGACTGATGTCAGCATTAGGACCCCCTCATGTGTATCACATGCTTACATATTTGGCGCCAAATCAGGTTGGGTTATAAATACCCCCATTGAGGTACTGTTCATGATTTGAATCCAATATCCCTCCCTGACTGCTCTTTCAGTTTCCGATTACCTCTCCAGTTACTGACTTAGCCATCAGAGGCCCTCTCGGTCACTGCCGACCGGTGGGCACTAACCCTTGCCTTGCAGGAGCCAAGTAGGTGGAACCTCTTTTCTCTTATAGGCAACCTGCTCGAGTCATCCGAAGCACTCACTCATGCCATCCGGACAAAGCACAGAGGATCCGAAGAGCCCTCTGCATACCGGTTACCACACTTGTCAAAACAAGGAGCCATATATACCCACCTTGATGAAACAAGGGATACCAACTTTTCATTCATTCATTATTATTATTATTTTACCACATATTCCCAACTTATTAAAACAAGAGGGTCACATGTCTCAACATCGTCAAAATAAGGGAGTAATCAAACATTCGAGTTCGAACTCAATTAAGTGAATCAAACCAATCATTCAAACTTGATGAGATATGTCAATATGAGTACCATGTGTCTCTATATCCTCCATATTGACACTACCAATCGAGTACCAGGAATCTCTATATCCTATACATTGACGATATCAACATAAGTACCAGGCATGTCCATATCCTCCACATTGATGGTGTCAATATAAGTACTAGGAATCTCTATATCCTCCACATTGACGATGTCAACATGAGTATCCTCCACATTGACTATATCCATAGAGTTTAATGATTGATTCTTTAGGCCTTATCAATTTCATATTCAATTCTCTTTCATTTCATTCCATTTGGGAAGGATGTGTAAAGGATTCAAGATTAAGCTTAGGTGGCCCTCGTAGGACACATTTCCCATATTTGATATACATTGGATATGTTGAATTTATTGATTAATTCATTAAATCACAACTCCACCTTGATGATATCAAGGGTGATTCAATGCCTTCTACCTTGATGATATCAAGGGAGGCCATACCAATCATCACTACATTAAGGAACCATTTCGTCTATACATGTTGTCACTCACTGACTCCCAAATCTAGTCAAGATACCACAACGCACGAGGGAAGCCTCTAATAGGTCAAGGGACACTATTTCCTTTCTAACACACCTAGGCAAACTATAACAACCCTAATTTCATTCCAATGCCTAAATTAGGAGTTTTAACGATTACATGTGACCACATGATACCGGGGTCACCTGGAACTTCAAATGACTCCAAGATGACCCATTACATTCCCAATTCAAGCCTATAGCCCATTCGAGCATTTTATCGAACACATGATGACCATTGGATTCCCAATGCCACCCAAGGGTACTACAAGACCTATAACACTTCCACAACATTCAATATCACTCACCAACACTCACTCAAGCAATATATCGAACATTTGACCTTTATGAATTTGAAGGCCAAGGACACAACCTCCTAGACACACCACAAGCACAAGACTAGGGCTAATCCTCTCCAAATCCAACCCACAAGAAGCCAATACTAACACAACTCTAGGAAATCTAGGGGAGGATGAACAAGAGGGAAAACACTCACATATACATGTATACACGAGAAAGGAGAGAAAGGTTACCCACCAATGACACCAAGAACTCGAAATCTCTAGGAGAGAGATTCTTCACGAATCTACTATCCAAGACTACCACCACGTAGCCCTCGATATGCTTGTCGACGTTAGTGAATGGTGATTCTTTAAAAGCTTGATGGATCCTTGATGGTTTTAAAGAGAATGTAGAGAGAATTTGGGAGAGAAATGAGGGAGATGAGAGAGAGTGAGAGATAGGTTCTGGATCAAAAATGGAATTTCTTCCCCATATTAGGATGTGTAGAACACCTGAGAAATAACCAAAATACCCTTAATGAATGCCTCAGACTTTTCTCCCAATAGACCCTTAACCGGTTACGGGCACAGTGGAAACCAGTTACGGGTGCCACTGCCCAGACCTTGCGGTTTTCCTTGCGGAAACTAGTTACGGGTAAGGGGTATGGGGTTTGGACAGAAGGGTTGGAAACCGGTTGTGGCTTCTTGGTAACCGGTTATGGGCATCAACATGGAAAACCAGTTACGAGACACATGAAACTGGTTCCGGGGCAATGTGGGAAATTAGTTATGGAGAAATGGAAACCGGTTTCGGGCACCACTGTCCAGAAACTACTTGGGAGTATTTTAGACACAATTTTTGTCCGAACTCTGATTTGCATAATTCAAATTGCGTTGGATTCACATTTGAATCCTCTACGACTTCCAAAGTTTTACCATTTCATCAAGTAAATAGAAATTTTGAGATTATAAATCAATCAAAATCCATGAAATAAAATTAAGATTTCTAAAATCGATTTATAAAATTCTAAACAATTACACTCCAGGTAAATACGAATTTACCCTATACACGTGACAGATCTGGATTTACCCTACCACATATTGTATATAATTTTATGAAAATTATGTTTTGGATTACTTTAAATTATATTTTTAAAAATTACATATGTTATAGAAATTATGTTTTGCAAGATAAATATTTTTTCAGTTTTTGTTATTTTGACTAATTTGATAATAGTTTTTTAATTAAAAAATCAAGAATGAGTCGAGGATAGAGGAAATCAAGCTGGAGACATTTTTCAGAATCAAACCCGTCATCAAACCTTAACTTTAGCCGAAAGGGCTACTCTGATTCAATCAGTAACCAATGTTATCCCTACCTATGTGATGCAGACCACATTCATTTCAATTAGCGTTTGTAATAAACTTGATGCTATGAATAGAAACTTCCTTTGGGTATCATCGAATATCACCAAGAAATGGCATTTGGTGTGTTACCGTTTTCTGTATTGGCTATTTTCCGGAACGTACAAGGTAGGTTGTATCTTTCTTCTTTTTATTGTGGTTTGGGGTAGCATAGGAGAATGCTCCACTTCCCGAGCCGTGAAGACTTGATGCAGCTCATCGGCAATAATTTGAAGCATGTTTCATCGTCTAAAGGTTCATGGATCGACCGCTACTTTATTTGGTAATGTATTCTTTTGGTCTATTCCTTGTTTCTTCGGTTATTCCATTCCTCTCTCTTTGGTTCATGTCCTTGTCTTTAGGATCTTTTATTTTCCATGTTTATTCTCATAAGGATCCTTAGGTCGTTGGTCGTTGTGTCTTGTAATTGATCCTAGGTTCCCTATTATTCATTAGTTTTATTTTTTGGACCTTAAGTATCCTATCCTGGAGCTTCAAAGTGTTTTTACTTAAGTTTATTTCTTGGTTTGGATAGTCCCTAGTGCGACTGGTATCACCCCGGACCGCGACTGGCAGCACGGTCCTTGATTTCCCTTAATTTTTTGGTTTATTCTTCGGATTCCTAGTAGAGCATAGGGCGACCGGGTATCCTCCTCAGCGGGACCGGTCACAGTCCAGCCTTTTTCCCAACCGGTTGGGGCTCTGGCCTTGCGGTTGTGCCCAAGTCTGCTTTGGTTCGATTTTTAACAGTCTTATGCGCGACTGGTTTGGGTGCACAGCGCGACCGGTCGCGGTTCCCGCTGTCAGAAAATTTTAAAAATGATTTTTAAAAGATATATCCATTGGAGGAGCGTCTTGGGGGTATTTTTGTCCAAGATTAGCATAAAATTAAACCCTAATTCATTCTTAATGATCTCTAGTATATAAGGAAGACTTTAGATCATTTTTATTAAGATTCAAGAACTCAAATTTAACTCTCTCTGGTTTTTCTCTCTGTGGTGGCTGTTGTGCACATATTCAAACCTCCATTGTAGCTTCACCTTGAAGGTAATCTCCTTCTCTCTTGCTCTACTCCCTTTTACTTAAGTCCTTGTATTCATTTGAGTAATATACATATGTTTCGTATGTGATTATTCTTCTAAGGGCTTTTGTGTAGTGCTTTGCACTTTGGGGGTTCTAAGGATTCTTTATATAGAAATCTTGTATTTCCTTGTTACAAGAGGTTTGTGGTTAGATTCATTCTAACTGTAAGACCTGTGTTGTGAAATAAGATCATTAATAATAAATAAATTGATGTTTATAAATAATTTGGGTTTAAAAGTATGATTAAGAATTTTGGGGAAGTTTGAAGAATTTTAAGGAAATTTTGTGTGTTCTGTCTTAGATATCGGTATCTGGATTTGCCAAGATACCGGTATCTTAGATAAGATTCAGCAACCGGAACCCCAGAAACAGGTATCTTTAGATATGGTATCTTGAGTAGGCCTGCGCAACCGGTACCTTGTGTTCCGCGAAACCGGTTCCAGCAGAGGCTTAGAAATCGGTATCTTAGTTATCAAAGATACCGATATGTAGAGACTATAAGAAACCAGAAACCCCTTGAGCAGAAACTGATATCTTCGGAGTATGTCTAAGATACCGATATCTTGAAAATCCAAGATACCGATATCTTGAAAATCCAAGATACCGATATCTTGATCCTCAGAAAAAAA
>NMUG010011672.1:0-10567 GCA_002855965.1 Monotropa hypopitys
AATGATGGAATAAAGCCTCGAATATCATTGAACCACCGGGTGAGTCCATGCTCCATCAAACATAGTACCACATCATATAATATCCGATCTTCATCGTTGTACCGGGCTGGAGCAGTATTAGATAACAAGTGAACCTGACGCTCACATAGAATCGGTCGGGTCGCACAAACTTCTTCCCATTTCTTGGCCATAGGTCTAGGTCTTTTGGGGGCTGGGGTGGATAGAATATCGGTTGCAGGAGTGGGTTATGGTGGTGCTGGTGCTGGTAGAAGTAGAATAGGAGGGGTATCCATGGGTATATCAATGGGAATGGTATGCTCAGATGGTTGCTGGGTAGGAGGTATAAGTTCATGTATTTCGGTCTCAGGTGGGGGTGGGGGGACGAGCTATTATGCATTATCAGTCTCCTTCGTCTATTAGTTGATGGTTGGCCTTGGGTAATAGTCATGTGCACAAAAATATTTTTTAGCACAACAACAGCAAATGGGGTTATCGATAACCACTCAAGCTGGGTTATCGATAACCTATAGAAACCAGTGAGAATGTACAACACCCAGAAATGGCACACAATCACACAATGGAAATCAACAATCAGAAATCCCCTTATGCCTCCCACCATTATAGATAAATCTCTCTCCATCTCCCTTATGCCTTCCACCATATTTCAAACTTTTCTAAAAACAAAGTCTGAACAATTTTTCAAATTGTGAATCCATTTTCGTCTCCTCAGTCCCCAATATAAAATCAAGAGTAGATTTTTTACCTCTTGCGCAACTAGTATCTGTTATTCACAACAATTTCGGAGAATCAAAACCCTCATTGCCTTTTCCCAAAACTTTTGCATGGCCTCCCGATGGGTGTCAGAGATGGCGGATAGTTGTGGAGGTGGTTAGGGTTTTCTATGGCAGTGATGGAGGGAGTATGTGGTGGTGAGTGGTGGAAGGATTGAACGGTGAAGAAGAGAGATGAGAGAAGAGAGAAGATGGTCTTGAAATCGCCAAGGGTTGAGCTCTGAAGGGTTTCCCCACTATCCCCAAGGCAACGGGCAGGATGAAGCGACGAACAAGACCATCGATAGTGGAATTAAGAAAACACTCCAAGAAATGAAATAAAGATGAGCCGAAGAGCTGCATAGTGTCCTATGGGCCTACCGAATAACTCCTCGATGCTCCATAGGGCAAACCCCATTCTCACTAGCCTTCGACATGAAAGCAGTAATCCCACTAGAATATGGACTTCCAACCATCAGAACCGAAGCATTCGATGAAGCATCCAATAGCACACCTGTGAGACCTTCATCATATTTAAGAGTCATTAACGAATAATAATTGAGGATTAAAATAATTGAAAATATTATAAAATGGGAATTAAATAAATTACAAAGCTTTAAAAAATTATTTGAGAATTTTATGGAATGTTTGGGAAACATTTGGGATTATTAATAGCATTTATAGGTAAGTATGAAATCAAATTAAAGATTTAATTAGTTCTTGGGGTCTAAGTGCAAGAATCAAAAGATAAATGTAAAATGTGTGATTTAAGAAGAAAATTAAAAATGGCTATGGAGGTGTCGACTATTTGAGTGTTCGATGGAAATGATGAATACAACTTTTGTATCTTATTATGGAACGTGTCTATGCTTGAGGGAATGGCTTATGCATGAGTTGAGGTGTTGGAAAATTATGAATACGAGTGTTAATCGGATTGTGATGTGTCAATGAAGTTGTGAGGTGTCGAAGATTGTGTGAGAAGGATACAAATCATATATACTCAAGTTATATCCACATCCATCGACTGTATCGACAATTTTGATTATATGAGTTGAGAGAAAGAGAGAGGGAGCTTTGATTGTGTGAGAGGAGGTGCTTTGGGTGAGAATAAGTTCGAGAGAAAGAAGTAATTTAGTTGCAGAAGCTCAGGGAAGATGATGAATAGTGAAGGGAGATAGAGGAAACCAAGTTCACGTAAACAACTTCTCATTTTTTATTCATCCATCTGAGGTAAGATTTCTTAAAAGTAAAATTATAGATTCATCACATATCATGCTTAGATCGTTTGGTTTAAATTTGGAACAAAACAGTTGAGATTTGGTAGGTTAATTGATCAAAATCGAATTTGGGAGAAACCTAGAATTTTGCAAAACCATCGCATGACCGAGGCTAGCACCGGACTGAGCACCATGCTCTCCACTGTTGCTACCAGTGAAGTCACCGATGCTAGAGCCGGTGGGCTTCTCGGTTTGACAGTTAGCCCAAATGCTCGAGTTTTCGCTCGGGCCTTGGCCAGGAAGTTCGAGAAATATTTTTGGGCTTGAAGTCAGAACCTAATCAATGTACCTAATTATTTTTGTGCAAGATTAAAGTATAGGAAACATTTAACAAGTTTGTAAAGAAGTTAAATAGGAAATTAGAAGATTAAGCGTAATCATTTATATTATTTCATTATTGTCTCTTATAGAATTTATTGGATTATTGTTAGGTGCTAAGGAACTACCATCGTCAATGGTTCATCGGGAAGGCAAGTAGGTTATTCAGTGGTCCATCATGTACCGGGTGAATACATATTAGAATTATATAATTTAGAGTAGTTAGTACTTTTACTAGTATAAATGTACATTTTGAAAGTATTTGGGGAAAATTTTATGAAATCCTATGGATCACGAGTTTTAAATAGAAATGGATAAAAGTGAATGTTTTGGAATTAAACGTGTGTTTTGATTAAATGATTAAAGGAATGACTTTGAAAAGAGATGATTTTGGAATGAAGATAAAAGGCTTTTAAATATAATAATTTTGGGAAAGAAAGTAAAGAAAATAGTTTTTTTATTGAGATGATGTCTTGGATCGTGCCTAAATAGCCTTGCCATAGTACACGGGGTACTATTGGATTTATGCACCGGGATACATTACGTATGGGTGCATTATATATATGTATACGAGATTATTATTAGTCTTTACCGCTGGGGCAGGGAAACGAGCAGACTTGGTTTATCATGGTGTATCTATCCGGAAATTCTCAAGTGTACATATCTATGTCTCAAGGTTGATCAGCAAGAATGATCATTGGCTATTATGGTTTCTGTGATGGGATGTGATTTGAGATGGGTTGATCATATTAGATCATTGAGATGAGATATGAGTTTATTGAGATTATTGAAAATGGTATTTAAAATGGGAAATGCAGTTTTGGTGTGTGTATAAGAAAAGAGAATTGTATTTGAAAAAAGGATTTTAATATTAATAAAGTATTTGAAAAAGATTTTGGATAAAGAAAA
Organism: Monotropa hypopitys; assembly: GCA_002855965.1. Lineage (NCBI taxonomy): Eukaryota > Viridiplantae > Streptophyta > Magnoliopsida > Ericales > Ericaceae > Monotropa > Monotropa hypopitys. Next base: position 3,275 of record NMUG010011672.1, read on the forward strand.
GGAGTTTCTTTATTGAGATGTGTTTTTAAAGGGAAAAGACATGTATTGTAAAATAGTGATCCTTAACTATTTTTGCTCCTCTTTATTATGCTTTTCTATAGTATTCACCAGCCATCGTTGCTGATGCACGCTTGTACTTTTCTTTGTAGGTATTTGGAGCTACAGTCCACCAGTCCAGTCCAGTCCAGTTATAGAGTTGTCGAGTTTGTTAGGGTTGTAGAATCACATAATCTTTTAATTTATCTTTTGATGTAATTTGAGAGCATGTTTATCTCTCTTTGAGTCTGTATCAGAGTTGTCGCAATTGAGTTGTATCTGTTAAGTTTTAGTAGTTTGAGTTTGAGATGTATCAGTATATGTTGTCCGGGTTTTTTATTTCTTTGAGTTTGCATCTTCAAAGTTTTTGTATCAGAGGTTTGTATTAGTCATTTCAGAGGTTGAGTCTGTCTTATTAGATTAGTGTATGTTTAGCATTTTGTATTAGGGTATGAATATTCCATGTCGTTAATCCAGTGATTACCTTGATAATTAGCCAGGTTGGGTCGTGGCATGTTTTGTGGTATCAGAGCATAGGTTTGAGGTTCTGTAGACAAGTGGAGTCAAGTCAACTGGACTGTGGACAATAGAGTGTCATTGAGTTAGAGTATCTTGCCTTGCCGTATTTCCTAAAAATTGTTCTATTTTGGTGAGCAGAGTTATTATAGAGGATGGTGCGCAACGAGATGGTGAGTGGGAATCGTTATCTTCTGTTGGGAAGAGGCAGGAGAGACATAATGAGCTAGTAGGAGTATAGCATGTTGATGTTGATTTAGTTCGGCAGGCTTAGGAGGTCATGATAAGAATGGCAGAAAATCAAGCCCAATATTTCGAAAGGCTTCTTATGCAGTCGACCCTAGAGCAAAGGCTGTTGGTGGACCTTCATAGTTCCATATTCAAAAGCTTTAAGGCAATGGATTCACCATCCATTACTGGGACCAGGGGAGGAGGATGTAGAGAATTGGCTGATGAAGATAATGCAAATCTTCAATATTATAAGGGTGGCCGATGATGATAAGCTAAATCTAGAATTATTTAAGTTATTCGAGGAAGCATATCACTGGTGGAAATCTTCTGAGAGGGTATTATTGGCAGCAAGGGCAGATGTGAGGATTTCTTGGAGAGATTTTGAGGAAGCTTTCAATGAGAAATATTTTTTCAATATTATTAGAGTGAGAAGAGGAAAGAATTCATGATGTTAAAGCAAGAGGAGATGTCTGTTGAAGAGTATGTGGCGAAGTTCATGGCTCTGTCTCGTTTTGCACCATTTATGGTCAATATAGAGCATACAATGTGTACGAAGTTTCAGTTGGGATTGAATTCCCAGATCTAGTCTAGAGTTGCAATATTGGAGGAGCAAAGTTTCAGGAAATTGTTAGCGGACTAGTAGACATCTGTAGTAGAGTGGAGCTAGAAGTCAAAATGTGCAGTATAGTGGAAGATCATTTCAACCTTCAGGGCAGAGTTTCAGTATAGGTAGATGTGAGAGTTTCAGTAGGAAGGGGAAAGATGCAACAAGTCAGCAGCAGAATCAGAGTTTTTTGGGAAGGCAGGCCTCGAGATCCTAGTTGTCGTAAGTGAAGTGTTTCAGATGTAATAAGATGGGGCACTATGCCAGGGACTACACCAAAAGAACATTCACTTGTTTTTATTGCAGTCAGCCATGCCACATGCAGTGGGAATGTCCTCATGTTATAGTAGAGGCTTCATCAGTAGGGAATGCTCCAGGTAAAGGTCGTGGTGCAACCGGTAGTTCTAGAGGAAAAGGAGTGAGCCAACCATCAGAAATAGTCAGACACGGTAGAGTTTTTGCCATATCAGATCAGGATATTCCATCATCCCATGAAGTGAATCCAGGTATGTCTTAAATTTCGATGCAAAATTTCTATAAGTTGAGAAGAGTTGTGAGACCTTCATCATATTTAAGGGTCATTAATGAATAATAATTGAGGATTAAATAATTGAAAATATTGTCAAATAGAAATTAAATAACATACAAAGCTTTAGGAAATTATTTGAGAATTTTATAGAATTTTTGGGAAATATTTGGGATTATTAAAAGTATTTATAGGTAAGTCTGATACCAATTTAAAGATTTAATTAGTTCTTGTAGGTCTAAGTGCAAGAATCAAAAGCTAAAGGTAAAATGTGTGATTTAAGAAGCAAAAATTGAAAATGACTATGGAGGTGTCGATTGTTTGAGTGTTTGATGGAAATGATGAATACAAATTTTATATCTAATCGTGGAACATGTCTATGCTTGAGGGAATGGCTTATGCATGAATTGAGGTGTCGGAAAATTATGAATACAAGTGTTAATCGGATTTTGATGTGTCAATGAAGTTGTGAGGTGTCGAAGATTGTGTGAGAAGGATACAAATCATATATACTCAAGTTATATACACATCCATCAACTGTATCGACAATTTTGATTATGTGAGTTGAGAGTAAGAGAGAGGGAGATTTGATTGTGTGAGAGGAGGTGCTTTGGGTGAGAGTAAGTTCGACAAAAAGAAGTAATTTAGTTGCAGAATCTCGGGGAAGACGATGAATAGTGAAGGGAGATAGAGGAAACCAAGTTCACGTCACAAACTTCTATTTTTTTATTCATCCATCAGAGGTAAGTGTACATGCTATTTTGTTTCCTTTTAAGAGATGAACATAATATGGTGGAATGCTAATAGTATAAATCGTACATTCCGTAAATGTTAGCATGCTTTCAAAACCATACAAGTAACAAGAGCATATAGAGATTCACCTGATTTTGTGTGATTTTCCTGACTTGGCTTCTTTTTCACAAGTTTATCTTGTCACTTAAATAAGAGGTATTACTATTGCTACTGTCGGACTAAGCTGTCGAGCTCCTTGGCCGAAGGCCTACTGTTCAGAGGACAATGAACGATTGCTTACTTAACCGGAGATCAGGCCGAGAATAGGGCTTTATGGCCTTTAATCAGACCGTAAGGCATTCTAGTCATCCAAAATGATCTCAAGGGTCATTTTATCGAACATGCCGACAGGTGAACTGACCGAACACAGATTGGCCGGTCTAACTTCAAGATGAAGGGCTTCTAGGCTGGAGGGATCATGTTGTCGAGCTGTCGAAGCAGTAGAGGTTACTGGGAGTTGCAAAGCATTGCCGAACAGTCGAATAGAGGCTTTCAGCATCAACGAGTCGAGCTGCCGAAAGAGTGAAGATGTTACTGGTAGTGCGGGAAACAAGTGTTCCGGACTATTGATGTGTCGAAGTAAGTCAAAATGATTGTATAAGTGTTTCTGGACGATTACCCGCTCAGCCTGAAGTTCAGCCAAGCACAAATGGCTAGAGAATTCAAAGGACGGACTGGCCTTTGAGTAGAGGTTGACCGGGGGAGTGACAAATGGCAACTGTTCTAAGTGAATAGTGTCCGGAGTGGTTTTTCCGAGAAGAGGGAAGCTCTGCAGAGCTACTCCAGTTATTTCGAGTGTGTACCGTACACCAGAAACTCATCGAACACTAGTTTAGGTATGTGTTTTGTGCAACTAAATATTTGGCCAGACAAAATAAATGTGGCCGAACACTGTTGATTATTTTAAAAAGAATAAGCATTGCCGAGCATAAGTGCTTCAGTTATGAGAGGTCAGTATTTAAGCTAGGATGTCATTCTAATTAAAGACTGACCTTGGACGAGCTGACATAAAGCTCTGTCGGACGAATAAAAGGCTTTCCAAGCACTAGGATGTGCGGCAAGGACCTTTGGTGGTCCTGCCGAGCTGATCTCTGTGTGGCCAGATCATTGAATAGGTTTGTCGAACAGTGGGGGGGGTTTCGGAGAGTAAATAAATAGATTTTTTAAGGAAGCTACCTCTTTAGCTAAGTGTCAGAGTACTGGAGGTCCAATTGATGGTTCTAAAAATTTTGAAAGAGTGCCGAGCAGGGGATGAACTTGTGTGCTCCGGATGGTGGGATGATGATCATTGGAAGGCTGTCGAAGGGTTTTCCGAGATGAAATGAGAGAAGGGACTGTTCGAAAATGAGCTAGAAAACATCCGTTGATTTGGTCAGAGATTTGGATGGAGGTTTGAACAGAGAGAAGTTTGAGAGCAATGAATGATTCCGGAGGGGTTGGTGATCAAAATGAATGCCCAAGGATCTCTTTTTATAAGTCTGGAGGGGTAGGTGAGCCTCATTTAATGTGGCATTAATTGTCTGCCTCGTCTGCCAAGCTACCGAACAGTCCAGCCAATGGCAGCTCTTCTGCCATCTGACCAGTTGCACGACCAGCCGCCTGAATTCTGCCGCATGACATAGCAGGCCTGCTGCTATTGTAGCTTTCAGTCGCCTGGCCACCGACAAGTCAGCTGACGTGGCCGACCAACTACACTGGCCTCTTTTAACTTTCCAAACTTTACAATTTAGCCCCATTCTTTCTATTTTCATCAATTAAGCCTTTGGTTATGTGATTTTTATTGATTCTAAGCCTCAAAATCCATTTTAATGTCTAATTAACCTCCAAATAAATTCCTAAAATTCTAGAAATTATATTTTAAATAATTAAATTTATTTTGGGTTTTAATTACTGGGTCGGGGCCTCACAACTGTACCAAAAGAACATTCACTTGTTTCTATTGCGGTCAACCAGGCCACATGCAGTGGGAATATCCTTAGGTTATGGTAGAGGATTCATCAGTAGGGAATGCTCTAGGTAAAGGTCAAAGTGCAACGAGTAGTTTCAGAGGAAGAAGAGTGAGCCAACCATCAGGAATAGTCAGGCAAGGTAGAGTTTTTGCCATATCAGATCACGATATTCCAGCATCCCATGACGTGAATCCAAGTACGTCTTATATTTCGGGGCGAAATTTCTAAAAGTTGGGGAGAGTTGTGAGACCTTTATCATATTTAACGGTCATTAACGAATAATAATTGAGGTTTAAAATAATTGAAAATATTATCAAATAGGAATATAAATTACAAAGCTTTAATTATTTGAGCATTTTATGGAATTTTTGGGAAATTTTTGGGATTATTAAAAGCATTTAGAGGTAAGTATGAAACCAATTTAAAGATTTAATTAGTTCTTGGAGGTCTAAGTACAAGATTCAAAAGATAAAGGTAAAATGTGTGATTTAAGAAGAAAAATTGAAAATGGCTATGGAGGTGTCGATTATTTGAGTGTTCGATGGAAATGATGAATACAACTTTTGTATCTTATTATGGAACGTGTCTATGCTTGAGGGAATGTCTTATGCATGAGTTGAGGTGTTGGAAAATTATGAATACGGGTGTTAATCGGATTGTGATGTGTCAATGAAGTTGTGAGGTGTCGAAGATTATGTGAGAAGGATACAAATCATATATACTCAAGTTATATACACATCCATCGACTGTATCGACAATTTTAATTATATGAGTTGAGAGAAAGAGAGAGGGAGCTTTGATTGCGTGAGAGGAGGTGCTTTGGGTGAGAGTAAGTTCGAGAGAAAGAAGTAATTTAGTTGCAGAAGATCGGGGAAGATAATGAATAGTGAAGGGAGATAGAGGAAACCATGTTCACGTCAAAAACTTCTAATTTTATATTCATCCATCTGAGGTAAGATTTCTCAAAAGTAAAATTATAGATTCGTCACATATCATGCTTAGATCGTTTGGTTTAAATTTGGAACAAAACAGTTGAGATTTGGTAGGTTAATTGATCAAAATCGAATTTGAGAGAAACCCAAAAATTTGTAGAACCATCGCATGACTGGGGCCAACACCGGACTGAGCACCGGGCCTTCCACCGTTGCCACCGGTGAAGCCACCGGTACTGGAGTTGGTGGGCTTCTGGGTTTGATAGTGAGCCAAAATGCTCGGGTTTTGGATCGGGCCTTGGCCGGGAAGTTTGGGAAATATTTTTGGGCTTGAAGTCAGAACCTAATCAGTGTACCTAATTATGTTTGTGAAGATTAAAGTGTATGAATCATTTATGAAGTTACTAAAAAATTTAATGAGGAAATTAAAAGATTAAGCGTACTCATGTATATTATTCCATTATTGTCTTTTATAGAATTTATTGGATTATTGTTAGGTGTTAAGGAACTGCCATCGTCAACGGTTCATCGGGAAGGCAAGTAGGTTATTCAGTAGTCCATCGTGTACCAAGTGAATACATATTAGAATTGTATAATTTAGAGTAGTTAGTAATTTAACTAGTATAAATGTGCATTTTGAAAGTATTTGGGGAAAAGTTTGTGAAATCCTACGGATCACGAGTTTTAAAAAGAATTAGATAAAAAGGAATGTTTTGGAAATAAATATGTGTTTTGATTAAGTGATTAAAGGAATGGCGTTGAACAGAGATGATTTTGGAAAGAAGAGAAAATGCTTTTAAAAAGAATAATTTTGGGAAAGAAAGTCCAGAGATAATATCTTGGATCGTGCCTAAATAGAATTGCCATAGTACACAGAGTACTTGTCGCGACCCGAAAATTTTCCGGTCTTCCCCGACCTTCTTCCCACGACAGCGGTCGCGAGGGAGGTTGCATGCAAGGGGGAATGTCTGTCCTTTATTTTCTTTTGTTGGCTTAAATGCGACGGGTTTCTGTTGTAAACAGGACAGCTGGATTGTTTAACTTTAAAATGTCAAATTAATAACAAATTACAATTGCCGAAACAATATATATTTTATCATTAATCTGTTTTTCGGAGTCGCCACCTGGCATAGAGTTATGGTGTGCCAAGTCACCGGTTTTAAAAAAATTTAGTCTGCGAAATTCCAGAGTTTCAGGTTTGGGAATTTACTGTTACGAGTAGGGAAGGTGTTAGGCACCCTACATCGCCCTTTCGGTACTTCATTTTTCAAATCAACTTTTATTAACCAAGTTCAAAAACATTTTCTCGGCCAAAAGAATAGAATATTTCCAAAAGGTGAGTTCATTTGTTTTTGTGATTTTCTATAGACGGACGGAACTTTGACATGTTTTGTTTGTTTTCTCTTTTTCTTGAAATCTCAAAGGAATAATGAATGACCCGACAAAGCGCCGATTTACAAATCATTCCTCGATTCAAATCACGAAGGTTACTAGATTTCGCCAGTGATCTAAATCAAGAGACTTGACGTTTTTGTTTGTTTTTCATTTTGTTTGAAATTTCAAAGGAATGATAAGTGATCCGACCAGGGTCGACTCACAAACCATTTCCCGATTCAAATCACGAAGGTTACTAAACTTCGCCGGTGATCTAAATCAAGAGATTTGATATTTTTTGTTTATGTACATTTTTGTTTTGTTTGCAATCTC
>NMUG010011673.1:0-10566 GCA_002855965.1 Monotropa hypopitys
TATCAACCCAATTATTCATTTCTCCCAGATCCATGACTTCAACCAAATTCGCATCCCAAACTCTAAGTCACCAAACAAGGTCACTACACTTCTATCTCTCAACCCAAAACCACTTTCTTCCCCACATTATCACCCAACAAGGCAAGAAACCCAAATACTACTTCTAGGAAGAACCGCAAGATAGTCACACACACTATCACTCCAAAACCTCAAGAGGGAACTAAGTTCTTCAAACCACTTTCCCATCTCATATCACAACAACAACAACAACAACTTATCGATCAAACACCAAGGCATCCCAAAAGTAGGTCTAACACACAAATCACCCTACAAGCCCAATTAACCAACGAGGACAAAACCAACACAAGACTATCTCCCAAGTAGTTCCACAACCCAAACAACTAATATCCAACTAACCACTATTGGACTCACGCAACCTAGCCCCTTTCTGAATGACCTCAAGTCACAACTTAGTGCTACCACACGAACAAGATACCATACTCAAATTTCTTCATTCTTCTCTCTCATCCAAGAAGCAACCGCAACCGTAAGGTACTAAGTCCAACACAAATCCTCAAGGTACCTCAAACCACAAGTCAAAACTAACTCTCGCATCAAACAAGCACAAAGTACTATCATCACTAACCACTTGGTACTAGTCCGTAAAGAGAACCTACTAACCCAAGGATACTCCACATCCCAAGTGAACCACTCACCATCTCTTCCATGACAAGGCCTTACCACACCGAGATATCCTCATTTCCCAATAAGATCACAACCACTAGATCACCAAGTGCTAACACATCAAGAAGAAACCACCAATCACGATCCCACAAGTAAGGTCATTCCGATATTCCACAACTTACACAAGGAACGAGACGTACCAGGGAGACCCAATCAATCCCAAAGGCAAACTACCATCAACTGCAAGGCTATCCAACAAGAATCCTACCACACAACTAGAGTGGGAGTCAAAACTCGACCATGAGGAGACAACCAACACCAAAGGTGCAATCGACAAGCTCCAACAATCAATGCCAAGAAGACAACATTCTTCTACAAGGAAAATCGCACCAGGGGTTCATCAGCGACCACAAAAAGGAAAACTCAAGAAACTATTATCCGATCACACGCAGAATCATCATCCTCACTATGAGGGCAAACGAGAATCAAATCTACTGACTGTCACGAAGTCCATCATCCGCTACCAGAAACAGGCTCAAAAGCCACGACGACAACAAGAATCCATTTCCTACGAAGGAATAGGCTCGACAAGCCACAACTACAACAACCAACGATCGATATCGAGGAATAAGGTGCCAAATCACCATCATAGTCAACGAAACAACTCATTCACGCTCTAAGAACAAGGAAATCGAAATAGTTTGCTAATCTAGAGTAGGAATCACCACTACCATCAAGAAGATACAACCGGAACAAATGAGTCTAGTGTCAACAAGATCCTCTAACAGATGTCAAGACAAGCTCGAAAGTCACCTCAATATAGACAGGAATTCACTCAAAATTCCAAAAGAACAACAACAAGACCAACTCGAAGGAGTAGACACCACAAATTTCTAAACCATCTTATTAATTCGAGTTATAAAAACTTGTTGTTTTATGAGATCCATGCAATGCACACACATTCAATGCCTAGACACACATGCCATGCACCCTAAATGCAATCTCCAAAAGCTACGCAAGAGAAATTGTGCACCCATTGAGACTAAAAGTCTTCCCAAAGTCCTAGGAGCGCTCTGATACCAACTGTAACACTCCCAAAATTTGAAACATATTTTTTTTGAAATAGATAAACGGAATGTTAATGGATAAAGAGTATCATACAAAAGGTAAAGTACAATCTACCAAAACATACTACCCATCACTATGATTATTACAATACATGCTCTGCGATGAAATGAAATACATCTGAAAGGATGCGAAAAGGGTTTTATATCATAACCCTGTACAATAGTGTATCAACTAAAAGAAAAGGGCCAAAATAGGATTTTATATGATAATCCTGTACAAGGTGGTCAACAGAACAGTAAAGAAGTACAGTACTAAAAAATAAGAACAATCAACCAAACTACAGTCCAGTCTAGCCTCGAGTCCTGTGAAGGATCTAGCAGCTACTCCAAGTTAAGGATAGGGATGGCAATGGGGAGGGGCGGGGTGGATATTATAGTCTCCATCCCCGATCCACGAACTAACCATCCTCCTCCATACCCACTCCAATCCCCACTGGAGATAATTTTCTAACCTCCATACCCACTCCAAACGGGGATCGGGGATATCCAAACGGGGAACGGGGATTCGAATCAATAAAAAAAGATTGTTCAAAAAATAATCTGTAAAAAAAGTCTGCAATAAATATTGCGAATCGATTTGGACAGCCACATGTTTCGAATGAGACTATCATACTTTATTTTTTCTCAATTCACTGAGACGAACAATCTTTATGTAGTACATCATCCTCCTAGCAAACTGGATTCAGTCCTCACCACAACTGGAATTACAAAAGATGCATTGTCTAAATTGTGTTTAAATTGTAAATCGTGAAAATTGTGCTTACACTGTAAATCGTGTAAATCAAACCTAGTACAGAGAGAGGGGCAAGATAAGATGAGTTTTCGTCTACAATTTGGAGGTTTGGTAACCCTAACAAGTCTATGTAACATATAATATATATTTCATTTATATTTATAATTTTTATCTATATTATTAAACGGGTAGGGGCGGGGATGAAGCGAGGACAAGGTCTTACCCGCATCCAACCCGTTCCCCATTTGGAGTTTAAAAAACAACTCCAAATCCTACCCGATCCCCGAAACAATCCCCGAATTACCGATCCAAATGGGGCGGCGAATGAAGCGGGGAGGGGCGGGTTGGATGAAATTGCCATCCCTAGTTAAGGAGAAAGGGTCCTAAAAAAGTAGAGGGTCGGGCACCACCGCCTGGTAGAGATAATCTATCTCCAAAGGTCTATAATATTGGGGTGAGGGTGTGTGATCATGCAAGGAATGTAAGGCAACACAATGCAATGGATCTCAATAGCTTTAAAATCAAACAATTGTATTTATCTTTCCAAAAGACTCAAGAGTAAAGAGCGTATATCCAATATTTTCCAAAAGTTACCTAAACAAGGCTAAAGGGGAATTGTGTCCAAGTGTCATAACCACACTAAGTAAAAGACTCATTTTCCGTTATTCAATCGTGTCCAATTCCTATTTGTTCCCAAGATTCACTTGTTACTTTAATTCCGTGCCTTATAGAACAATCAAGGCAAGTATCAATCAATACATATATGTGAGTTTTCGGCTAATTCCATTTAGAGGTTTGTCCACCACTAAACATGTCATATACCTCGTATTCCCTAACTCGTTGAGAGGGACTAGACAATCCCCTATTGCGCAATGTCGTGGGTACTAGACAAGCCACCCAAGGTACCACAATCTAGCTACCCGAATAATAATAGCCAACTCAAATTTCCTCGCATAGAACCGAGTGTCACATTTACTTTAATTCAATTATTCCGTGCGATCTAGGGAAAACAACCTCCTAGTCGACGTGTCATGCCAAATGTGACTTTCTTTCCATTACTTTCAAAACATTTCCATTTCTTTCCGAAACGTGTCATTCATTCACAAAATGTTCCATTTATTCTCAACACATTCCAATCGTTCGCAAAATCTTTCTTTAGTTCGATTCATTCCCAAAAACGTGTCAAAACAATGTTTAACCGACAATTACCCAAGAGGGTCCCAAACAAGTCATCTTTCCCCAATTTGATTTTTCAAAACGACGACGACACATTTTTTCATAAAATTGGGGCTTTTTAAAATTAGACTCAGAATCGAACAATTAACTTCCTAGGGATTTCGTAGAGATCCTAGACAACATCCATACCCGACCAATTGATGTGAACGACGATTTGTGAACACTATTTCTACAAATATGCATAATCGATGGATTTTTATAAAACACGCGAGGGGAAAATAAGGAGACCAACATTACAAACGAGAGAGATAGAGAACTCTACCTCGGTCGGAGCTCTAGTGACGCTCGCCGGAAACGTTCGTCGGACAACCTATATAGCCGCCGGAAAACTGAGTTCACCGTCGCGAAGCTCTCGCGATGCTCTACAACGTTCACTGAGACAAAAATATCCAATGAGCAATGAAACTCCATGAATGGAGGAGAGAGGGGTTTGAGAGGAGGAGGAAAACTTATTGATCGAGAACGATCCAAGCATATCACCGCGGAGAGGACGAGACGAGGAACGACGTTTGTTCTTCGCATTTTCTTCGAAACTCCATGGATGGAGAGATGTGGAGGAGAGAAGGGAGAGAGAGTTGAGAGGGAGGTAGAGAGAGAGAGAGAGTTAGGGTTTGCAAAATGGGGAAGAAGATGGGATAAAATCGTGTATAAGGTATATATATGACCCCTAGTGAAATCTCCAAACTGTCCCTTCATTAAACCAATTCGCGCAGCAAAAGAACACATGGCGACCGGTCGACGACGGCACGGTAGACCGGTCGAGACCTCACAGATTGCCCACTGCCCAAGCTCGACCGGTCGACGACGGTACGGTGTACCGGTCGACAAGGCCAATTTTGCACTAGTTCTGAACGGTGAAATTTCCGAGAGTATTTTGGTCATAACGTTTTCGTCCGGACTCCGATTGATACGATTCAAGTTGCGTTGGATTCGTAATCGAATTATCTACGACTTTCATGAATAACGAATTTTGATTTGGAGAACGGATCAGGTCGATGGATTTTAAACGCGATTAAGGACTTGTCCGAACACACAACTATCGACGAACATCATGCCGAGGACTTCCACCCCACCCGGACTTACTCAAAGTGATACACGACTATCATAGATGTTTCCAAATGTCCCAAGATCTTAACAGCACATGATTTTCGATTTATTGAAACGAATAAAAATTAATTAAAATTTCCAGAGTGTGACACTTATGCTTCTTTCCGGGGATGCAGTTGCCCCCAAAATTCAAAATACCCGACTTTACGAAGTATGACGGAACTGACGAACCTATGGATCATCTACGACAATATGCTGGAGCATTGTGTGGATACCCTGATCCGAAAAAACTGATGATGTAGCTGTTCCAACACAGCCTCAAAGGGGCGGCTGCCCAATGAATTTCCTGGCTAGACCTTAAACGATTTCAATCCTGGACAGAATTATCTCAAGAATTTGTCCGACAATACCGCCATAACACTGAGATGATCGTGGACCGTTTGTTCCTAATCAAAATAAAATAGGAGACAACGGAGTCTTTCCTATCCTATGCACTCAAATGGAAGAACTTTGCCTCTCAAATAGACCCTCCCTTGGCTTAATCTGAATACGTCCATCTGTTTGTTCAAACCTGCAAGGGAATATACTACGAAAAGTTCTGTACTTCAATTGGATGGTCATTCAGTGAAATTATCCAACAAGGAGAAATTATAGAAGATGGGATCCAAACAGGGAAAATCATTGATCCATACTCTCAAAACAGCGATTCCAATCTATCCTGTTCTCAGGCCAAGTGATTCCCTCAGAAGAAAACCAAAGAAGCCGAGGTCTCTGTCGTTATGCCGATACATCACCAGAACAATCATTTTCCCCCACCATCAAGACACCAATCAAATTTCCAAAACTCATACGCACCACCACCATACTATCCATCCTCAGCTCCATATAACAATCCCTATCCAGCTCCATCTTTTTCACAACCTCAAAATACCCAACCAAGGGGCCACAACAATTCCCCCGCAAAAACCAACAAAACCGTACCTTTACTCCTCTAGCTATTCTAATGGCTGAAGTGCTTCAGCGACTGTTGACATCGGGACACATCAATTTGATTCCCGAAAGGCCGATATCAAATCCTCCTCCTCCGTACCACCGAGCAGAGCGCCACTGCGCCTATCATTCAGGGCAGTCAGGTCACGACACCGAGGACTGTTGGAACCTAAAGCACCGGGTCCAGGATTTGATCGATGCATGCACTATTAATCTCGAGGATGCCAAGGCCGTGCCGAATGTTACGAATAATTCCCTTCCAAATCACCAGGAGATTAACATGATAAACCAAGATGCAGGTGCCCTAGATCCATGTCAACTAATCGGTCCTCCTGGAACCATGATTCAGATAAAGAATAAATCTGTGAATAAAGAGCCCATCATTGCCATGACGGGGTATCAAAGAAAGACTCAAGGCGAATATTCCCAGAAAGCGGATCTCCCAAAACTGTCTATCCCTCTACCAGTGCGACAAAAAGTCACTCTTCCCAAGCCTCCTCCAGCGCCAAAATACAATTCACACAGAATACCGTTCGATTATTCAAAGATGAACAAAAAAATAAACCCCTCAAAGAGGAGATCAACGAAAGTGGTGGCATGACTCCATCGGGAAGAATTTACGCACCAGTCAAACTAGAAAAAAAGAAAAAGGAAAAGGAACAGGCAAAGATCACTGAACATGAAACACATGAATTCGTGAAAACTCTGAAACAAAGTGAATTTGAAGTGGTCGAACAATTGAGGAAAACTCCAGCACACATCAGCATCTTATACTTATTGCTCTCATCAGAATTACACTGAGAAGCCTTGATGGTTGTTGATCGCTGTCGTTCGTGAGTCAAAAATAATATTTATAACCGTGAATTACACTACTTATGCAGTAGAGGTAAGTCAGGTGTCGATCACAAGGAAGGTGAATGATCTCTTTTAATTAGATTAAGTTCCTACGTTAGTTTGGTGAAAGAAAAGAGTTTGATTGGTTTGGTGATTTTTGATTTAAACTAATAATGAAAGTAAATTAAAAGATTTCTAAATTAATTTGGGGAATTAGCCTAGGGTCACGAATCCACTCTACCCGTAGTATTGTAAGTTGGACAATAAAAGTCATTATTTGGTTTGAACAATCTACGATATGTGTCACTCATACGGGATTCAATCAAGAGGATGATTGCATATCGTTGAATAGCATGGGGTATCGCCACTTGGCATGACCCATCTTACAAGCACGATCTGTCTCAAGCGGCACGGACCGTCTAATACCACGGATCGTCTTATGGTGCATAACCCATCTTATTCATCCAATAGCAACTAGTGAATATTAATGCATGAACAAAAGTTTAATCGAATGTATTGAAACAAGAACATCAATCCCTTATGTTCATACAACTAACCAAATAATACACAAAAGTACCTACAATACATTGGGTGAGAGCATCATCGATTACCTAGGTGCGGAACCTAGCTGGCCATAGAGATGGCGGCCATGGATGGAGGAGAAGAGAGGAAAAGATAAAGATGTGGGAAATCTCCCTTGTAGCAGCCACCCAAGTCCAAAACAAGCTAAGAGTGATCCAAGATATCCCTAATACAACTTCTAAGCATCATATTTATACCCCCTTAGGTCTAAAATACCATAAACACCCTTAATGAGGTGTTTAGTGTTCACATAATACAAATTAAAATGATATAACCCGCTCCTGACCCGCCTAAAACGCGCATCAGGATTTGCCTCTGCGTAACCCGCTACCGGTTGTGCCCTAAATAAGCGTAACCGGTTGCACTTCTTCTTATTCTCGATTTATGCCGCCATGCGTTACCGGTTACTCCTAAGACCGTAACCGATTATGCTTCTCTCGGATGTTTTCTATTTTCTCCCGCCTGCAGGCCTGCAAGTCTAGCGCTATCGGTTGCGCTATAAAATGGGCGCAACTGGTTACGGGTCTGCCAGTGCTTCTTCTTTCTTCTTGCTTTTCTTTGTTCTTTGGACTTCTTTTCAAGTTTTGGCCTTTTTCAATATTGTTCAACTCCTCACCCTCTTCGAAGCTTCACATCAACTTCATTCTTTTGACCTTGGTTGGTCCAATTGAGCATTATTAGCACGTTTCCGGTTTAGTTCCTGGAAAACCAACTTTTCTCCAAAACACCACAATGTTTATTAGATAATGGCTTTAGGACTAACAACTTGTACAATTAAGGCATACAAATAGGTATGTTAGCATACCTATCACATCCCTCAACTTATATTTTGCTAGTCCCTTAGCAAAATAAACAAAATAAAGCAAGAGATAACAATATAAAACAATGAAACAAAAGAAAGTAACTAAGTAAAGACATGGATAGTTCCTTTAAACCCCCGGGCAGCCCCGGTAGGACGAGTGAGGTCTCGTGAGGGTTTTTAGCAACGACCACCCACAAAAACTAAAGAATTGCCTCTACAAGATCCATCAATGGTGCAAGCCAAAACTCAAAAGCTAAAGAAAGATACACGGCTCATTATTTTAACAAGGAGGGCAAACTAAGTTCACTATGCTAGCAAGATGAAAATAAGCGATGGCACCAACTATTAACGTGTAATGTGATTAAGGTTTTTTCGTCGCTAGTAAGAGAACACCCCAAAAGTCTATCCGGACCGAGTCTCAACTTCAATTCTCCACGTGTCATGCACTCAACAAATAATACACTAGAAACAAGGTGCATATATAAACCCTCTCTTATGTGCGGGCGGAAGGTGTGTACATAGAAAATCAAGACATTCCGCACATTTTTGACACGCAAAGACGCTATATTTAAGTGGACGGTCTCATGAATAGAAATGCATAGCAATTGGGTGTATCTTCAAGATTAGCATACACTAAGTGATTACCAACCAATAAGATCAATTAGGACTTTTTCTCCGGTTATAATGTTGGGTGAAGAAAGAACTGTGTCGGACACGTATCGGATACGTATCATACAACTATCGGGCTAAGGGTATTATGTGAGACACTTGAGAATGGCAATAGATACAAGCTAGAGGGCAATCAATAAACGGAGCCCATAAATCAATTCTCTCTTCTTGTTCATTTCTTTTCAACTACGCCAATTCTTTTTCTTTTTATTTTTCTCAAACTCCGATGTTCCACCATTGAAGCATACTTTTCGCTTCTTTTACAATGAATTAGGTGACACCTCCCTTTTTCTTTGATTCCCATTTGTTGTTTGAATTTTTGAAATTTTTTATGATTTTGTAGGGATAATGGGGGTGCACCATCAATAAAATACAAACAACCCACCTTATTACTCCCAGTACATCTCAAGTATGAATTCGACCATTCTCAAGGTATTTGATGGAAATATGTGGTTCAACAAGAAAATGGCTCATGTAAAAAGGCTCAAAAGGGCTGCAAGGGTTGTTTTTGCCAAAGAAACGAACCGGCTCAAAATTTGAAAGAATGCCTAATATCCTATCCTAAGGTCAATAACAACCGCACATGCCAAATATACGGTGAATAATGATAATGATGAATTCCCAATGCTATACAACAAAGATAATGAGACTAACTACGAATTTTATTTGTTCTTCGCAACACTAGAGTTCATGTGACACTACTCCAAAGAAGGTAAGGCTCTAAAGCTCACTTGGGCATAAGTCTCCACTAATTGCAGCCTTCTAGACAGTCAAGCTGTAACTTACCAGTGACTCTAGCCTCTTTTATGTGAAGTGCAAATGTGTTAATTAGTAGGTGCCAAAACAAGTTTTCTAATACAAGTTCGAAAAGTGATCTAAGATGACACCTTCAAGTCAAAACAACATTCAACAAGTTCTACTCGTGCTTAAGAGTCAAGACTCGCATTATTCTCAAAAATCGATGCAAAGGCAGTTCATCCTAAAAAAATAAAATAAAATAAAGAAAATGCAAGTTTTCCCCATCCCTCAACTTGAAGATTACTCCGTCCTCGGAGCATAAAAAGAATAGAACTAAGAGGGATGTGGGGGATAAGGGTACCAAAATGAACCCCATCTCTCAACTTGAATCATGCCATGTATCCAATGCGGTGAAGCAAGGAGACAATCAATATAAATAAGAAGAAGAAGGGAAGAGGATGAAAGAATTTGTGCGCACCTTTGCGGGAGGCATGTCAACCCCCCTAGACTTTGACCAAGTTTGAAGTTTTTTTATCCACCTTTCCTTCATGCGGACAAAACGAGTCATACTTTTCTCCCCGATTCGCTCACTTGGTAAATGTATTAGAGAAGAAGTCGCCCATAATTTCTGGGTAGGCTTGGTATACGGGAGGTTAGCTCTCTAAGGTCGCACTTTATGGCTAAACCTCGAGAGCTTCCAATCCCTTTTCCCTTCCATCCATACTTTTACCAGGGTAATCCCAGATAATACATTACCAAGGATAGCTAGGCGGGCGGCTATACTAGACCGGCAAGCAGCCGTTCGAGCACGGCAAACACTGTAGGTATCTCAACCTACATGGATTTTAAGTCTCCTAGACTTTATTCTTATTTCTTTATCCTAAATTTTTTTTGAAATTAAATGGCCACATGAATTTGTTCTTATGGCATTTTTTATAGTTTATGATAGAAGGATCGTGCCATGGTAGATCAAAGACTTCTCCCCATAATAATAGGAATAGATAAGTACATGGGAGGGTAAGGATAGGGATTATGCCACTCGTTGGCGCATGATCCTTTGGCCAAAAGGTTGTGGCCAACTTACAACAATTCACATTAAAAGTACAAAGAGGGGTGCAAGATAA
>NMUG010011674.1:0-10568 GCA_002855965.1 Monotropa hypopitys
CAAGGAATTATCCGGACAGTCAACTGACAACCAGCGTCATGCCGGGGATTTCCAACTCACCCGGGCTTACTCCAAGCGACATACGATGATTATGGATGTTTCAAAACATCACAAGAGACTTGACGACAAAATATCGATATATTGAATTTAAAATGAATTTAGAAATTCGGGTCGTTACAAGACCCACCCTCATCCCGACGAGCCCAAACCCAGAACTCCCCAAACTTTCTACTCCATCGTCCTGTTCCCCATCTGGACGGCCAACCCCTCCTGTCTGGACGAGCCATCCTCTCGGTCCGGACGAGCCTCACCAAGACCTCCATCCAACTCACTGCTCTGTGGTCCGGACGACCTCACTCCTGGTACAGACGAGAATGCCAATTTGGTCCAATTTCTTCACCAAACTCAACTCCTAACACTCTATCAACATTCTCAATCACAAATTTGCATCCTAAGACCACCCTATAACCTTCCCAAGTCTAACACCACTTCATTTCCAAACCTCAAGGATTAAACATTCATGCTAATTATCCAAGTTAGCCTTAACTTCACTTCTCGACCTCAAGCACATCAATCACCTCTAGGCTCATCTAACATTACGATTTCAACCTTTATACCTCAGTGACAAACCCAAATGTTATTGAAGAGACATTAATTATTTAAATGAAATAATAAAAAAGGATTTAACAAATGATACGGGTATTACACCGACGGTTCGGTGGGATTACTAAACGGGCGTCGAAATGGGATTTGGGTGTCTAAGTCCTCTCACTTCATATTTTGGTAAACTTGGGCTTTCCATAGCCCCGTTGCGATAGAATGTTGGTTTTGAGACAATTGGTTGAGGTTGACTTGTCGTGATGGTTGTCTCCCTTGGATATGCCAAGGTTGAGTTAGTGATTGAAGGAAATTAGGTAAGTGATTCAATACTCCCAAATAAATATCAAATATGGAGGATGTGCCCCACGAGGGCTACTCGCACCCAATCTTGAATCTATCACCTAAAGAATAACGTGGTCTAGTAAGTTGATATAATAATGTGGTCTAGATGGGATGACGCGGTTTGGTGGCCTTATTTAGGCACAGTAACAACAATAAAAAGTAATGAAAGGACAAATCAAGAATGTACTTGTGAGGGGATTCTTGGGTTTATTACTAGTGAAACGGAAACACTTATCAACGTGGAATCATAGGGTACCGTGGGCCCTCCAAATGATTTGGGAAATGCTGGAATATTGCATATGGGAATGTACTTGACTAGGGATTCCCGGGATGGTCGCTTCATCCATGACATTATGCACAATGGGGGTGACGTTAACCCTCCCAACAGTCTTTGGGAATGACGGTAGGACAACCTGGAATGTACTTGACTAGGAATTCCATGGTTACGTCCCTTGTATAAGAAAGTTGGGATAACCCGGAATGTACTTGACTAGGGATTCCGTGGTTTATCTATGTTGCGAACGGTTATAAACTTACAAATGTGAACGAGTATTGTGACAAGAATGGTAGGATACCCGAAACTTACTTGATTTGGGGTTCCGTAGTTTATCCATATTCATGAAATCAATGAATGGAAAGATAGAAAGGAAAGTAAGAAACATCTCAAACATTCAATATGGCATATGAATCCAATACATGACGATAACGATTGTTGGCATGGCTCGCAACATGAGTTATGGTTAGATATCTTGGCACGGTGTTGGTTTGAGATCCTTAGTAGATCCTTAGTGTAACACTCCCAAATTTTGGAAACATTTTTAGAGGTGTTAAATGGGTAAAGAGTATACAAATGAGAAAGGTAAGCACTATTCAACTACGCTACTCAACCCACCACAATGATTATTACCACACATGCTTGCTATTAAATAAAATACAACTGAAAAAAGGCAAAAGGGTTTTATAATACAACCCTACACAACAGTGCCTCAAATAACAGAGAAAGACCAAAATAGAATTTTATAAGTAATTCTATACAAGACGGCCAACAATAAAGAAAAGAGAGTACAACACTGAAAAGAAAGGCAGCCTATCACTACAATCCAGTCCAGCCTCAAGTCCTGCAACGGATCTCGCAGCCACTCCAAATCAGGGAGAACAAGTCCTACAGAAGTAGAGGGTCAGGCACAACCGCCTGGTATAGATAATACATCTCCAAACGTCTATGCTATT
Source organism: Monotropa hypopitys (assembly GCA_002855965.1). NCBI lineage: Eukaryota > Viridiplantae > Streptophyta > Magnoliopsida > Ericales > Ericaceae > Monotropa > Monotropa hypopitys. Next base: position 2,173 of record NMUG010011674.1, read on the forward strand.
GGGGTGCAAGTGAGTGACTGTGCAAGGAATGCAAATGATACAATGCAATGGATCTCATCATTCAAAAACAGTTATTCTCTTTCAAATACTTTACTATCAACTCAACGTAAGGTAAAGCAGTAAAACCAGTGTCTGACCAAGACCCGAAAAAGAGAAGTGATAGTATCCAACGTCTACCAAAATAGTTGCCTAGACAAGGCCAAAGGGAATTATGTTCAAGTGTCGACTCACACTAAGTAAAAGATTCGTTTTCTGTATGTAAACATGTTTCAATTCCCATTATATTCCAAGTATCGCGTGTATTCCATTTCCATGCCTTTTAATAGGAGCAAGGCAAATATCAATCAACAACCACGGAGTATCGTCTAGTTCCGCATAGGAGCTCGTCAACTCCATGTCGTGTCATTCCTTGTTTTCCCCGGCTAACCGGGAGGGTCCAGTCAAACCCCCATTGCGCAATATCGTGTGCCACTCTAAATAATGACACAAGGTAAGCAACTCGAATCAATAGCCACTCATCAGTATCCAATCCTCGTATAGAGTACCATGTCACATTTCATCATTTCGTTCAATCATTCCGTGTGACCTAGGGCAGCAACCTCCTAGTCAACATAGTATTCCAAATGTGACGTTCATTTCATTTCTTTCAACACATTCCATTTATTCACAAAAACGTTCATTTCCAAGACATTTCCATTTATTTCACCAAAGCATGTCAATCGTTCGCAAACCATTCCATTTAGTTTAATTCCTTTTAAAAACGTGTCACAACTACGTTTTAACCCACAAACCTCCCGAGTAGTGTCCAAACAAGTATTTTCCCCTAATTAAATTTATTAAATCGACGATGATGCATTTTCATCAAATTGGAGCTTTTCAAGAATTAACTCCGAACCGAACGATTAATCTTCTAAGGAATGCGTAGAGACCCTAGACCATACATATACGATACCAATTGACGCGAATAATGACCGACAACACCAATTTCTCTAATTTCGCAAAATCACCTAATCGAAGGATTTTCGCAAAACATGTAAGGGAGAAACAAGAACACCAACAATACAATCGATAGGGATGGAAGAACTCTACCTCGTCGTAGCTCCGGTGACACTCGCCGGAAAAGTTGCCGAAAAACCTCCATGACCGTCGGGGCGAACCAAGCCCGTCACCGCGAAGCCCTCGTAAAAATACACTCAATGAGCAACGATACACATACACTATAGAGAGATTCAAAACCGAGGGTTTTATGGAGGGAGAAGAACTTATCGATCTAAGCACATCACTACCGAGAGGAGAGTGAGGGGAACATCGTTAGTACTCCGCATTTCGTTCGAAAACCACCATTGATCCACCAAAAGGAAGAGAGAAGGGAGTGTGAGGGAACAGGGAGGTAGAGAGAGATCTGGAAGAAATAGGGAAAGAATGACCAAAATCTTTCAAGACGTCAATATATAGGACCCCCACCTGAAGTTACAATTTTTTCCTTAATGATGCTGTCCGAACAACCCATGCACTAGTGCAAGAATAGTCTGCATTGGTGCAAACTCACTCCAGATGGTCCTCTGACCCCCGTTGCACCGGTGCACAGCAATACTACACCAATGCAACCCCTCCTGCACCAGTGCAAACCTAAGTTGCACCGATGCAACTGCTTCCAAAATTGAGCAGTAGCACCAAAATCTTCCCTGCACCGGTGCACATCCCTCCTGCACCGGTGCAACTGTTCTGAAATCCGAACAACAGTATCAAAAGAATTCTGCACTGGTGCACAGCCTTCCTGCACCGGTGCAACTGCACCAGAATGAGAAAAAGGGATAGCAACAAGGATTCCGGGCCATCCCGAAACATCCCGGACTCAACTCAAGCAAAGTACAAAGGTCCATACGCATCTCGGGACCATACTAATGCGACGAAAACAAGATAGAGGAGGAACTCGATATCAAAGAATCGATTCGTGGTACGATTTGGATCTGGAAAAATATGAAGGAAATTAACTAAAATTTCCGGAGTGTTACAAACTACCCTCCTTACAAAAATTTCATCCTCGAAATTTCTAGGGTAAAGAGTCGAATCACAATGCCACGAGGAGAACGACACCCAAAAGCTCCAAACACTCGAATGGGTTCGCAAAGAGGACCGACCACATCGACAAGGAGATTCCCACCCGAATCATATTCGCCAACGCAAAAGCAACACCAAAAGGGATCCACAATCGACAACAGTTTAGCCCAAAGCCAACGCGAAACAACAATCGCAAACTGAATAGCCCAACAAACTTGCTTAAGAGCGCAACACGTCGCAAGGTAAGGAGTACGTCGCAAAACCAACATACCGAGGAAGAACCGATATTACACAAATAACATCATCATCAAGAGAGTCAATAATTTTGAAAGAAATGGTTTTTGCGAAACCATAGGTTCCCAAACCGATCAAACAAGCTAGAAACGCGCATTTTTGAACAAAAAACACGATATGAAGGTTAAACCTCAAGAATATCGCCCAAAAAACTTTTCAGAAAAACTTCACAAATTTCTAGAATATGTCACGACACAATGTGAGCATGTCGGGAAAAATTCCGAGTGCCGAAATGCCACGGATACGAGGGAATGCGGTACGGATACGCCGAGGACACACCGATACGGTAAGGATACGCCGATACACCAAGGATACTCCTAGGATACTCCAACACACAAAGGATACTCTTAGGACACGCTGATACAGTAAGGATACGCCGAGGATACACTGCTACGGTACCGATACACGGATATGGTACGGATCCGATATGGATACTTCGATTTTTTCAAATATTTTTCTAAAATTTTTAGAAGAAATAGATGAGCGGTTTTCGACTATCGCAAATAAGTCCACAACGACTTTATCACCACGAACGCGCAAAACAACCCCGAACTAGATTTCAGAACAAGGTAGGAACAATCCAACTGATACGAAGCAGGGTTTGAAAGCAAGACAACCCGCAAAGGATGGTCACCCAACAACCGTGCCACCCGAATTACACCAAACGACCACAATGCCACCAAAAGAAGAACCGAATAGTCAAAATCTCACAAACCAACCCACACACACCTAGCGCGGTACCAGAATGACTAAGAAGTTTGATTTGAGATGTGCTGGCCAGTCACCCTCTCAAAACAATCCTTCATGTTCATTCCTACACCACATGACACGGACTACGCACACTGGTAATGCTGAACATCACCACACTCCAAGTCAGTGTAGTCAACTTCAAAGAGACACATATTCTACCCAACACTCGCAATACAGCTGCACAACACAAAAGCAACATCACCTCACTGATCACACCAACCACAAGCCAATCCCAGAACACACTCTCAAACAAAGCTCCAAAGGGAAACAACATCACAGAACAGAAGTGTCCAAGCGCAAATGGACACGGCGCCAACGGATACGACAATAATCCAAAATCGCACAAAGACATGGCGAACAAGAACGAACGCATGTAGGAAACCTACAAGACAAGAGTGCACGAAGCAAGGATACGATTCCCGAAAACAAGCACTACGAAGTAGATGAACCTATACACACAAGACGAATAATGCATCACTACTCCAACAAGCACCACAACGATAAACGTACCACAAACAGTCGATAAGACGGTGGCAACAACCCATCGCAATGTCAAAAGTTGGAAAACAAGGATCAAGAAGATTTTCCGAACAATGCACAACTTCTGGAATTGCCACCAAGGCGCAACAAGAAACACGAAAAGTCAAATCTTACACCATTGAAGAACAAGTAATCCTAGTGACGACAAGGATAAGGCACGAGTGTACGCGACAACACTTCCAACATTGATGGTAGAGACCAACGAGCAAGCACGTTATTTCAATAGAGTCGACGAGTCCACAAGCAACCAAGGAACGACATCCACTCACCGATCTGGCAAGGATTGAACAAGAAGGAATTCAACATGCCGAAAGAGATGCACGACCAACCACATTCTACAACCAAGACGAAGCGAAAGAATCAACCAAGCCACTATTGACCTCCTATAACCTCGTACCCAAATGAGAAAGCAAACTCTAATTCTCGTCTTCAATTTCCAAACAAACACACGATACCTCAAGTCAAAACCAAATCATTCATCCCTTCTAGATCCATGACTTCAACTAAATCTGCATCCCAAACTCTAAATTATCAGGCAAGACCACTACACTTCTATCTCTCGACCCAAAACCATCTTCTCTTCATATTATCATCCAACAAGGCAAGAAAATTAAATACCACTTCTAGGAAGAACCACAAGATAGTCACACATACACTATCACTCCAAAACATCAAGAGAGAACTAAAATCCTCAAACCACTCTCTCATCTCATAACACAACAACAACCCATCGAGAAAACACCAAGGCATACCATAAGTAGGTCTAACACCTAAATCACCAAATAAGCTTTTTTGACTGATCGAGACGAAACCAACATAAGACTATCTTCCAAGTTGTTCAACAAGTCCAACGACCACATAATCGGATATCCAAATAGCCAACTAACCAAAGGATCACTAACCACTGTGGACCAACACAACTCAGCCCTTTCCAAATGACCTCAAGTCACAACTCGAAGCTAACACATGAACAAGATACTATACTCGAATTCCTTCATCCTTCACTCTCAACCAAGAAGTAACCGCAACCGCAAAGCACTAAGTCTAACCCAAATGTTCAAGTAACCTCAACCCACAAGTCGAAATTAACACTCGCATCAACTAAGGGTAGAGCTTTACCATCACTAACATCGACCGCTTAGTGCTAATCTGCAAGGAGGACCTACTAATCCAAGGGTACTTCACATCCCAAGTGAACCATACACGACCTCTTCCATGACAAGGCCTTACCACACTAAGACATACTCACTTCCCAATAGGTTACAATCACAAGACCGCCAAGTGCTAACACATCAAGAAGCAACCACTAACCACAATCCCACAAGAAAGGTCATTCTAAGGTTGTACAACTCACACAAGGGACGTAACATGACAGGGAGATCAAATAAATCCCACGAGCAAACAGCCAACAATAACTAGGCTATCGAACAAGAAGCCAACCACGCAACTGGAATAGGAGTCAAAACTCGACCACCAAGAAACAGTAGGAGTCAACAGGGCAAACTACAAATTCCAAAGATCAACGTCCAGAAGAGAAATAGAATTCAAGGCTCACTCGTAAGAGCACTACCATTTTCCAGCCGCAAAGAATGATTATCCAATCATCAACGTCAAGAGGAACCACATCACTCTTACAAGAAGCAGCCAACAACAACCTCGCCCAAGATTAAGAGGAGGAACTCAAGAAATGATTATCCAATCGCACGCAGAATCCTCATTCTCACTAGGAGAGCAAACGAGAATCCATCAACAAACCATCATAAAATCCATCATCCGCTTCAAGAGATAGGCTCAAGAGCCACGACGTCAACAACGAAGATTCGCTTCCTACGAAGGGATAGGCTCGACAAGCCATAACTACAACCACCAACGACCCATATCGAGGAACAAGGAGCCAAATCGTCACAAGAGCCAACGAAAGAACTCATTCGTGCTCTAAAAACTAGGAACTCGAAATGGTGCACCATGACAGAGTAGGTGAAAACACTATCAACAAGAGGATATAACAGGAACACACAAGTTCAATATCGATAGGATCCTCTACCAAATGCCAAGACAGGCCCGAAAATCACTTTAACATCAACAGAAACGAGTCTGAATTTCCAAAAGAACAACAACAAGACTAACTCGAAGGAGTAGACACCACGAATTTCCAAACCATTTTGTTATTTCGAGTTACAAAAACTTTGTTGTTTTATGAGATCCATGCAATGCACACACATTCAATGCCTAGAAACACATGCCATGCACCCTAAATGCAATCTCTCAGAGCTACACAAAAGAAACGGTGCGCTCATTGAGACTAAAAGTCTCACTCAAAGACCTAGGTAAGTCAGAACGAGCGCTCTGATACCAACTGTAACACTCCCAAATTTTGGAAACTTTTTTTTGAGAGGTGTTAAATGGGTAAAGAGTATACAAATGAGAAAGGTATGCACTATTCAACTACGCTACTCAAACTACCACAATGATTATTACAACACATGATTGCTATTAAATGAAATACAACTGAAAAGAGGCAAAAGGGTTTTATAACACAACCCTGCACAACATTGCCTCAAATAACAGAGAAAGGCCAAAATAGGATTTTATAAGTAATCATGTACAAGACGTCCAATAGTAAAGAAAGAGAGTACAACGCTGAAAAGAAAGGCGGTCTATCACTACAACCCGGTCCAGCCTCAAGTCCTGCAACGGATCTCGCATCCACTCCAAATCAGGGAGAACAAGTCCTACATAAGTAGAGGGTCAAGCACAACTGCCTGGTAGAGATAATAAATCTCCAAACGTCTATACTATTGGGGTGCAAGTGAGTGACAGTGAAAGGAATGCAAATGATACAATGTAATGGATCTCATCATTCAAAAATAGTTATTCTCTTTCAAATACTTTACTCTCAACTCAACGTAAGGTAAAGAAGTAAAACCAGTGTCTGACCAAGACTCGAGAAAGAGAAGCGATAGTATCCAACGTCTACCAAAATAGTTTCCTAGACAAGGCCAAAGGGAATTATGTTCAAGTGTCGACTCACACTAAGTAGAAGATTCGTTTTCCGTATGTAAATGTGTTCCAATTCCCATTATATTCTAAGTATCACGTGTATTCCCTTTCCGTGCCTTCTAATAAGAGCAAGGAAAATATCAATCAACAACCACGGAGTATCGTCTAGTTCTGCATAGGAGCTCGTCAACTCCATGTCGTGTCATTCCTTGTTTTCCTCGGCTCACTAGGAGGGTCCAATCAAACTCCCATTGCGCAATGTCGTGTGCCACTCTAAATAATGACACAAGGTAAGCAACCCGAATCAATAGCCACTCATCAGTATCCAATCCTCGTATAGAGTACCATGTCATATTTCATCATTTCGTTCAATCATTCCGTGTGACCTAGGACAACAACCTCCTAGTCAACATAGTATTCCAAATGTGACGTTCATTTCATTTCTTTCAACACATTCCGTTTATTCACAAAAACATTCATTTCCAAGACATTTTCATTTATTTCACCAAAGCATGTCAATCGTTCGCAAACCATTCCATTTAGTTCGATTCCTTTCAAAAATGTGTCACAATTACGTTTTAACCCACAAACCTCTCGAGGAGTGTCCAAAATAAGTATTTTCCCCCAATTAAATTTATTAAATCGACGACGACGCATTTTCATCAAATTGGGGCTTTTCAAGAATTAACTCGGAACCGAACGATTAATCTCCTAAGGAATGTGTAGAGACCCTAGACCATACATATACGATACCAATTGACGCGAACAATGACCGACAACACCAATTTCCCTAATTTCGCAAAATCACCTAATCGATGGATTTTCGCAAAACATGTAAGGGAGAAGCAAGAACACCAACAATACAAACGAGAGGGATGGTAGAACTCTACCTCGTCGGAGCTCCGGTGACACTCACTGGAAAAGTCACCGGAAAACCTTCATGACCGCTGGGGCGAACCAAGCCCGTCACCGCGAAGCCCTCGCAAAAATACACTCAATGAGCAACGATACACATACACTAGAGAGAGATTCAAAAATGAGGGTTTTAGGGAGGGAGAAGAACTTACCGATCTAAGCACATCACCGCGGAGAGGAGAGTGAGGGGAACGTCATTAATACTCCGCATTTCATCCAAAAACCACCATTGATCCACCAAAAGGAAGAGAGAAGGGAGTGGGAGGGAAGAGGGAGGTAGAGAGATAGATCTAGAAGAAATAGGGCAAGAATGCCCAAAATCGTTCAAGACATCAATATATAGGACCCCCACATGAAGTTACAATTTTACCCTTAATGATGCTGTCCGAACAGCCCCTGCACCAGTGCAAGAATAGTCTGCATCAGTGCAAACTCACTCCAGAAGGTCCTCTGACCCCTTTGCACCAGTGCACAGTAATACTGCACCGATGAAATCCCTCATGCACCGGTGTAAACCTAAGTTGCACCGATGCAACTGCTTCCAAAACTGAGCAGTAGCACCAAAATCTTCCCTGCACCGGTGCACATCCCTCCTGCACCGGTGCAACTGTTCTAAAATCCGAACAGCAGCATCAAAAGAATTCTGCACTGGTGCACAGCCTTCCTTCACCGGTTCATCTGCACCAGAATGAGAAAAAGGGATAGCAACAAGGATTCCGGGCCATTCCGAAACATCCTGGACTCAACTCAAGCAAAGCACAAAGGTCCATAAGCATCTCGGGACCATACTAATGCGACGAAAACAAGTTAGAGGAGGAACTCGATATCAAAGAATT
>NMUG010011675.1:0-10568 GCA_002855965.1 Monotropa hypopitys
TCGATCGTTTCACTTCAAAAGATCGTCTGGCGAACTATAAGTGACTCTATATTTCTGTAATGGAATGGAAGAAGAACGTGAAAAGTACCTTCCAAAACTTTGGCTGTTATTTTCGGAGGAGATGTAGTAGGAACCGAAGAGAGGATTGGAAAGAGATGTTTTTCGATTGAAATCCGTAGCCTCTATTTATTGGCAACAAAAATCGTAACGTTTTTGCAATTGAATTGCCTATCGCAAACGTTTCTTTCCATTGATTGCAGATTGCAAATGTTATGTTACGAAATATTTTGAAAATCAAACGCAGCCATCGAAGCTAGGGTTAGCAGCCGCCATTGGACGGGTAGGGTTAGATGTCGATTAGGTTCGCATGGACCAAATAGTCCGGATGGGTTCAGCACATTTCGGCCACCAAATTAATAATTATGGATCACGAAACCTATTAGGCACAATCGAAATTTGCCCAAAAAGATTAACTTCAGGCATGAAGGCACATTCCACTAAACCACAGACCACAGACCTGGGACCTGGGACCCAGGACCCGGGGCTCGGGCATGGCACGGTCGGGCGGGCGGCGGCGGTTGCGTGTGTGTGTGTGCGCGTGTGGGAAAATAAGCGATGCACACATCACCTTACTTTCCTCTTTCTTGGTTGTGACACTAAGTCACACACCACAATAAATAAACTCATCATCTTAAACTCAATCTTCCAATGTGGGGACATAACCAAAAAAGGGTACTCCCCTCAATTGTCCCGATCCGACTTTGCACGACAATATCTCATTCATATTTCGACGGATTTTGTCGATTATTATTTCTAATCGAACTCCTATCCTAGGAGTATCTAATGCATCCAAAAACTCCTTAATCGGAGATCAATTCCCTCGGGAATTAATTTTTCAAAATCCGGAAAATCATAATATTTTCAACAATCCCCCACATGAATGATATTGACAGAATCAACGAAGACATGAAAGAACGAAGACTCGATGAAGGAGACTCGAAATTACTACAGAGAGAGTACAACGGACCAGCCCTACATAGGATAGGTAGCGTTAAGCTTTGAACCTTCCCTTTTGAAAACATATCGGGTATTACTAGCAAACCAGTGGACATGATGCCTTGAACTGTTCTACTATTAGTGTAAACCAAGACAATAGACTTCACACAGGACCTTTTCTGTCACAACATAGTTCTCAACGGTGTGTTCGTTTTGTCCATGAACACGTCGCATGGTTCTGCAAGTGTTTGTTCAAGGATTTTGCCTTTCCAATCCTAATAGAAGTGGCCCCACGTCACACTCACATAGGTGACGTTTGTCAATGAGTATAATCATACTTTTCCCCACACATGATAAAGTCATTAAAAGCTCTACAGCTTATCCTTCATTAATCACTGTTTGCATCATAAGAATAAGTGTGAGTATGTAACTCAACAGTGATAACAGCCAGAGAATCATGATTTAGTTGTCCATTTGAACCTAGATCTTGTGATCTCCAGTCAACTAGGTGGGGTTTCCGTCATGACTTCTTTCATCTTTCTAGGCTTTAAACTCGTTCCTTTCGATGCTTTTTCAACTAACTCTCTTGTTAACCCTTTGGTTAGCGGATCCGCAACATCATCCTTTGACTTCACATAGTCAATAGTGATAATACCTCGTGAGAGTAGTTGTCTAATAGAATTATGTCGTCTTCTAATATGTCGAGACTTTCCATTATACATATTGCTTTGTGCCCTGCCAATGGCTGCTTGGCTGTCACAATGTATGATTATTGCAGACACATGCTTTGACCATCTTGGAATATCTTCTACAAACTGTCGTAGCCACTCGGCTTCCTCAGTTGCTTTATCTAGAGCAATAAACTCAGATTCCATGGTAGATCTTGCAATACAAGTTTGTTTGGAAGATTTTCACGACACAGCTGCACCTCCGAGAGTAAGCACATATCTACTAGTAGATTTGGAATAAGTCACATCTAATATCCAATTAGAATCTGAATATCCTTCGATTACAGGTGGATGTCTAGAATAGTGGAGACCAAAATCTCATGTATATCTCAGGTAGTGTAGAACCCTATAGATAGCCTTCCAGTGTGCAGCTCTCGGATTACTAGTGTAGCGACTAAGTCTGCTAACTGAGTATGCTATATCTGGTCTTGTACAAGTCATCAGATACATGAGACTTCCGATTATCCGAGAATACTCTAGCTGTGACACGACTTCTCTATTATTTTTTGATAATCGGATACTCAAATCCACCGATGTTCTAGCAATGGTAGTATATGAACTATTGAACTTGTCAAGTATTTTATCCACGTAATGTGATTGGAATAGCTCGAGTCCTTCAAGTATTCGTGTAATCTTTACACCTAAAATCACATCTGCCAGGCCCATATCCTTCATGTCGAATTTAGAGTTCAACAAGTTCTTAGTGGCTTTAACCATCTTGTCAGAACTTCCGACAATAAGCATGTCATCAACGTAAAGACACAGGATGACATAGCCATCTTTAGTATCCTTAACATAGACACACTTGTCACACTCGTTTATCCTAAAACCACTTGAAAGCATGACACTGTCAAATTTCTCGTGCCATTGTTTTGGTGCTTGTTTTAATTCATTCAAGGATTTGACAAGTATACACACCTTTCCTTTTTGGCCTGGAGTGGAGAAACTCTCAGGTTGCTCCATATATATCTCTTCTTGTATATTTCCATTAAGGAAAGTCGTCTTCACGTCCATTTGATATACTTCCAAATTTCGCAACACTGCTATAGCGAGTATCATTTGGATGGAAGTTATTCTCGTAACAGGAGAATACGTATCAAAGTAATCAAGGCCTTCTTTTTGTCTATATCCTTTGATTACTAACCTGACTTTGTATTTATCAATGGTGCCATCGGCTTCATCTTCTTCTTGAAGATCCATTTACAACCCAAAGCCTTGCTTCCTTGTGGAAGATCCAGCAATTCCCAAGTATGATTCTATAAGATAGAATCAATTTCATTTTGATTGCTTCTTTCCATAAAGGAACATTAGGAGAAGACACAACTTCCTTATAGGTGCTTGGATCGCCTTCCATCATGTATGTTAGAAAGTCAAGACCAAAACTCTTCTTAGATCTGGCTTATTTGCTTCTTCGAAGCTCCTCTACTTCTTCGTCCTCTTGATGATTTGAACTCTCAGGGACACTTGTGTCCCTAGTTCGTTTAACCGGATTCTCAAGAGTGATAGTCTTGCAAGAAAACACATATTCAAAGAAATATGCATTCCTTGACTCCATGATTGTGTTGTTGTGTATATCATTTATCGTAGAACAATGTACCAAAAATCTATATGCACTACTATTTTGTGCATATCCGATAAACACACAATTAACGGTCTTAGGACCGATTTTTACCGCCTTAGGAGGAGGTATCGCAACTTTGGCTAAACACCCCCACATTCGTAAGTATTTATATAAGGGTTTTCTTCCAGTCCAAAGTTCATAAGGAGACTTCTCACTATTCTTGCGTAGTACCTTATTGAACAGGTAGTTTGCGGTTAAGATAGCATCTCCCCATAAGTTCTGTGATACTCCAGAACTTATCAACATGGCATTCATCATCTCTTTTAGTGTACAGTTCTTACGCTCAGCAATCCCATTCTGCTGAGACGAGTAAGGAGCCGTAGTTTGATGAATAATTCCATGTTGCGCACAGAAGGCACCAAAAGGTGCTTCGTACTCACCACCACAGTCACTACGAAAAATTTTAATTTTCTTATTGAGTTTATTTTCAAATTCATTCTTGTAAAGAATGAACTTATCAACTGCCTCATCCTTACTTTTAAGCAAGTACACATAGCTGTACTTGGTGTTGTCATCAATAAATGTAATGAAATATTTATTGCCGATCCGTTCGTGGACCATTTTCAAATCACACACATCACTGTGTACTAGGCCTATTAGCTCGGTACTTCGTTCAACTTGTTGAAATAAAGACCGAGTCATTTTGATTTCAACACATATTTCACATTTATGAGTTGAATCAATCTTGAATTTTGGTAGATGGTCAAGATTACTTAGTCTACACAAAGAATTGTAATTTACGTGACCTAATCTACCATGCCACAATGAATGAGACTCAAGCATATAAATAGAAGGAGTAGCATCATTCTTATTCATTTTTAGTGGAGATACAATAGATACAACACCAAGTTTAAAAAGACCATCCATCATGTATCCTTTCCCCACAAATACTCCTGCCTTCGTGATCACCACCTTGTCCACTTCAAACACCAAGCGGAGTCCATATTTGATCAACAGAGAGCCGGACATAATATTCTTTCGGATCTTGGGTACGTACAACACATCATTAAGAGTGAGATTCACGTCGGAAGTCAGCTTCAGAATAACTTTTCCAACTCCCTGAACCTCAGATGTTGCAGAGTTCCCCATATATAGCTTGTCATCGTTTGTTACCGATGTGAATAAAGAGAACATTGCCTTATCAGAACATACATGGCGTGTGGCGCCAGTGTCTATCCACCACTCCCTAGGATGAGAAGCCACCAAACAAACTTCAAAGACCATGGCATTGATGTTGAGCCCGGAGATGTCACTGGTGATTCCCTTTGTCACATTGGCATGGGGACGGGGCTTCTTCGGCTTCTTGCACTCATTAGAACGGTGCCCTGCTTTACTACAATTATAGCAGTTCCCATGGAATTTATGCTGAGCATTGGGTTTCTTTGAGATCCCATCAGCCGACTTCAACTTTCCAGTTGGTTGCTTATTCATAACAACCTTATTTTTATCTTTGTAGGAAGGCTTTCCCTTCCTTGAATCTTGAATGTGCTCTATTACATCTACCCCCAAATGTCTTTCATTTCTGACATTATCTTCTTCAATTCGCAGCTTTGTCACAAGAGACTCGAAGGTCATCTCCTTCATTTTGTGCTGCAAATAGCCTCGAAAAATCTTCCAAGACGGAGGCAACTTGTGGATGGCCGTTGTTACATGCAAGGATTCAGCCATATGCAAGCCCTCTCCTTGCATTTGTTGTAGAAGTACCTGATACTCCTGCACCTAGCTCACCACTGAGCGTGAATCTACCATCACAAAGTCAAGCATTTTGCTGGCCAAGAATTTCCTAGAACCAGTACCATCGACCTTGTACTTCTTTTCCAGGGACTCTCAGAGCTCCTTGGCTGTCTTTTTGACTTGATATACCCTATAAAGGGAATTATCAAGTCTGTTCAGTACATAGTTGCGGCATAAAAAGTCCGCACTAATCCGCTGGTCATAGGCAATTCGCCTTTGCACATCTGCGTCATCCTCCGCGACAACAGGTGCAGCCTCTGACAAGAACCTCGCAAGGCCCATAGTCATTAGGTAGAATACCATTTTATTCTATCACGTTTTGAAATCCGGACCCGTGAACTTATCCGGTCGAATCGCATGATTCACCGGAAAGGATGCCAGAAACGGTGGCAGGGACGCCGAGTCCAAAAGCCTAGACAAATTCACTGGTATTGTGCCAATATTGATCGTACTAGCGGCATTGGCCGGCGGAACTTCTGTAGTCAAAAGAGCAAGTGGGTTGGCCGCAACGTTGTTACCAACTTCATTGTTGTTTGTCATTTTTTCAAAGCTGGTACAGAAACCGCAATTAGCCAACAAAATAATGCCTTATTCTGTAGAAAATGAAACTGTTTTGAAGAGAACAGAATATAATTGCTGTAAACAAATACAGTAATTATCCAGTAATAGATCTGTAAAAGAATTACTCACAGAAATTAGCAAATAAGTTCATACAAAAGATGCATCATATTAGCATATGAAAAATTAATTGCAGAGAACAATTTGGTTTTTAATTTATTTATGATGAAAATACTTAAAGCAGTATGTTTTTCAAAGATATTAAATGGCAATACTCAGAACAAGCCGTTGAAAGATGTGGTTCTTAGGAGAACTTAGGACACATAATTTACAGCACTTGTAATTGAACAACTAGAATCTTGGACATTTAAGAACAGAAAACATAAGAGTGCATAAACTGTAGCAAACTGAACATATACCTTAAAACAGAACATTAAAAAATTTTAAAACTGCATATAGCTCAGATTTAGAGTGAACCAAATTATAGTAACACTGAATTTCCAATGCAACAGATTGTAATGCAACAAATTGTAAAACTTCCCAGAATACGGTAACTACTGTCGGTGTACGATCGTAGTGCAAGAGGGTTATAAGGCGTCCGATTCCTAGGATACAATTGATGTACGATCGATAGTTGCACTTCGAAAGATCGTCTAGCGAACTATAAGTGACAGCATAAAATGGAGCTTAGGGCAACCAAAACCGTGGTTGCCCTGTATATATGTCCTTACAAAAATCATAAAAATGGACAAAAATGCCCTTGGTTCGATCAAAACAAAAATACAAAAATCTGTCAAAACCAAAGAGAACCGGTTCTCTTTAAAAAGAGACCGGTTCTTTTCTCTGTCATAAACCTTCTGCTGTAAAAAGCGACCGGTTCTCTTTAAAAAGACACCGGTTCCTTTTTCCTTCAAAACTTTCTGCTGGAGAGAGAGACCGGTTCTCTTTAAAAAGAGACCGGTTCTCTTTTCTTCCCGGAGCTCACTGTTGAAGAGAGACCGGTTCTCTTTGAAAAGAGACCGGTTGTCTTTTCTTCCCAAAACTCACTGTTGAAGATAGACTCATTCTCTTTGAAAAGAGACCGGTTCTCTTTTCTTCCCAAAGCTTACTACTGTAAAAAAGGACCGATTCTTTTTAAATAGAGACATGTTCCTTTTTCTGCAGAATGTGTTTTTCTGCAGATTTTGGTTCTTTTCTTGGTTCGGTTGCTTCGGACTTCACTCCTTTCATCATTTTGTGCCTCGACACTTGCTCGGTGCATCAACTTGGTCAAATGGCATCTTGACATGGTTGAGCATCATCAATTTGCATACGAGGTACTCGTCGTTCACCCAATTTGTCATGGAAAACCTGAACTCAATCACATATCTCACAAACAAACAATTAACACACGGTTGCTCGAATTGGATAAAAATAGCAGAATTTATGAGATGGTTAGCCTCTTTAAACTACAAAACTAGAGGCTAATCACACCCCCAACTTAAATGTTGAACGTTGGTTATATGCACATGACTAATCCCCCCCGCATGAATGGCAAGCTGTTACAACGCAAACACAATCTCAATAGTCAAACAATGCTAAGGAACTATAAGAGAGACAATGAACAATCATGTTTAGAATCAAAAGTTCCACATACAATCTTTGAACCTTGGTTCCTATTCTCACGGAAGTTTGTATTCATATCCCTCAACTTGTTCATATGAAACAAATTTGAAATTTGTAAGCAAGTCCATGCTAGGTGCTGGAATAATTCTAGATACCAAGGACAAAATGGTTAGCACGATGAATATTGCACCATCACTCACAATTGACATCAAAAATTAAGTTATCAAGTTATTAACCAATGCCTAATGAAGTTAAAAACATCATTAACATAAGTCGAAGTTCATAGGCATCCCAATATCAACAAGGTCTTAAAAAGTAGATAATGACACTCGGTGGACCAACAAAAAGGGACATCAAAATGGGAGCGACTTTATACTAGCTTGGTTTCACTAACCAAGCCGCTCCACTACCATCATTAAGGCTTCATCCAGTAGAGACTGTCCGAACCGGAGGGTCCGGGAACGGGACGATCGGCTCTATCCGGACAGCAACCTTCGGGCCCCCCTACGTTACCCGGGACCTCCTTCCGAGCGGACCGGAATATTCCGGAGGGCCATTAACTTGTCCCTATCGTGGGGTATCCACTTTGATGCCCCGTCGTACAACCTAACCCGGTCCATCAGCCGTCCAGGCCCACTAAAAGGGCCCCTGACGTACGACCCACTCAATATTCTTGAGCCCCAAGCCAACTTTTCTCTATAAATACCACCCATGGGTACTATTCACGGGATCGAATGATCAATTCAGACTTTTGATCTCCGACCGCTACCGTCTGGCCTCCTTTCGTTGCTTTATCCCTACTCAAACCATTACTAACTTAGGCATCGGAGGCCCCGTTGGTCAAAACTGACCGGCGGGCACTAACCTTTGTCTTGCAGGAGCCAAACAGGGGGACCCCTTTACCTGTTTGCAGGGACCGCCAGAGCCACCGTCCGATACCCAACGACCGTCTCCGGAGGACCAGCAACCAAAGCCCACGTTCGGCAGAAACAGGTCACCATAATTGGCGTTCATAGTGGGACCCTAGCACCAACCTTAGTGGGAACCAGTTGTCTGCTCCTCTTTTCGGCTCCACTCCATGGCAGACGGAACCAACACCCCGACGAATCAGGACCCCACTCTTCCCATCGGTCCTCCCCCTCCCCCTCCTCCTCAGCATGTCTCTCTGGGGCTCTTTGCCTGTCCTTCCGGCCTAACGCCAGAGCTCGGGTCGGCCTATGCAGCGGCCATGGATCGGATGCTGAAGGAAAGGGACGTTGAGATCGCCAAGCTCCGGGACCAAGTAACCCGAATGACCGGCATCACAAACTCAGCCTCTCACTCCTCAGGCCAGCGCAGGCGCCGTCGCAGATTGAAAAAAGACAGGGAGCGCAAAGGAAATGGAGTGGCCGAAGGACACGATCGTCGGCCAGACCACTCAGAGGGCAATGACGGACGCCCCAAGCATCCTAAGACTGTCCCCCTCTACATATACGAGGGGGGAGAGTTTGTTGAGGTCCGTCCCCACGACCTGCAGAACTTTTGGCCGGACACAGAGGACTCCGGCCGACAGAGGGAGAGGCGCCATCACGACCGGGAGGAAAGGAACCGGCACCGCTCCCCGGTTTCAGATGATGACCAAAGGGAGCATCGGCGCCACCGAAGGGACCACCATGCCGACTACCCCTCCGGGCAGGCTCTTCAGGCTGTCGATGCTCGCCTAGAGCATCTCAGTCTTTCTCCCTTCTCCCGGACGATCGAATCGGCCGTCCTTTCTGCTGGCTTCAGCTTGCCAAAGTTCACCAGGTATGATCCGAAAACCGACGCCTACACTCACCTCATCTACTACCGGTAGATCATGGTACTCTACTCTTCGAGCGACACCGTCCTATGCAAGGTCTTCCCCATGAGCCTTGGCACCCAGGGCTCCCTTTGGTTCAACAAGCTTCCCGCTCAGTCCATCCGGAGCTTCAGAGACCTAGAGAGGACATTCCTTGCCCGCTTCGTCACCAGCGGCAAGCAGAAAAAGGAGGTCGACTCTCTGATCAGTCTCAGGAAGCGACCGGACAAGACTTTCCGGCAATCCGCTGACCGCTAGTGGGAACTGTACAACGACATCCAGAACTGTGATCAGGGAGTCGCCACTTCCTCCTTCAAGCTGGGCCTAGAGTCCGAAAGCCCCATGCTCCAAGAGCTCATGCTCCATCCTGCGGAGAACATGGATGATCTGATGCAGATAATTGACAAGTTCTGTCAATTGGAAGACCTCTTGGCCGAGCGCGCCACCCACCGACCCCCTCAGGCACGGCCTGCCCCCGCACAGCATAACCGGAGGCATGTCAACATGGTGAAAACTGGAGATAGAAAGGCTCTGAAGTCGGAGGACTACGTTGCAGAGACCACGGTTTTTACAGAGCCGATCTACATTGTCCTCCGGCTGATCAGGGATGAACTATTCTTCAGGGAGCCGGATCACAAGCTGGGAGAAAGGCATCCCAATGGGAAGGCTTACTGCACCTACCACCGGGAAAGGGGACACTTCACCACATCCTACCTCCCCTTCAAGGCATACATGGAGCATCTTGTCCGGCAGGGGCACCTCGACAAATGGATCGACCGGTGCAGGACGCTGGTCGCCAGACCCAATGTACGCCAGGCAAACCAGGGTGAAGAGGACATCCCAGTGATCCCATGATCCGGCAAATGACAAACGAGCCCCTCCCCCAAACTGTACAAACTTGTCAATTTTTATTATATAATGAAATGCACATCTTTGTCTTCCTTCCTTTGTGTTCTTCATTGCTTTTACAGGACGCAACATCGTGGCTCCGGCAGGCGCCAACTTTGACTGGGTTATAACCTGTCGTCCACCCTATGGCTCTCGGTAATTCATCCATCACCATGGCTCCGGCAGGCGCTAGCTTCAGGCTGGGTCATAACCTGCCATCCATCCCATGGCTCCGGCGGGCGCCAGCTTTGACTGGGTTATAACCCGACCGTCCATCACCATGGCTTTGAATTGTCTACCCATCCCGAAGACCGACCGTCTGGCTTTGCTGGGTCGCTGCAATGAAGACCGGGGCTCTGGCAGGTGCCAGCTTTGACTGGGTTATAACCTCCCGTCCACCCTATGTCTCTGGGCAATTCATCCATCACCATGGCTCCGGCAGGCGCTAGCTTCGGGCTGGGGCATAACCTGTCGTCCATCCCATGTCTCCGGCGGGCGCCAGCTTTGACTGGGTTATAACCCGACCGTCCATCACCATGGCTCTGAATTGTCTACCCATCCCGAAGACTGACTGTCTGGCTTTGCCGGGTCGCTGCAATGAAGACTGTGGCTCTGGCAG
>NMUG010011676.1:0-10568 GCA_002855965.1 Monotropa hypopitys
AAAGAAATACCGACCGGAGGAACGATTACGGGACAGCGAGAACAGCCCCATGAGGTCCGACAGAAGGAATTCGAGACCATGACTATCGCATAGGAACTGGATGCAGCTAATAGTCCGATAGCAGTTCACCGACAACTGGTTCGGTGCCAGTTTGAATGCATGCATAAACGCCCGGGTAAAAGTGGGCATCGGGAACCTCAGCTGGCCCTCGACTATAGCCATCAGTGGAACGGTAATGTGGTCCTCCGAGTATGTAATCAATGAGCCGACCTCTGCGACGAACACGTCGCTTGGGATCTCGTACCGTCGGGAAAATTCTTCGAACTCATGGATCCCTCCACGAAAGAAGCGAAGGTAAGGGCAAGTCTCCCTGGATCTTCTGTGTGACCCAGTCAGCGCTCCGGCCGAACGTCCCCCCAAAGCGGTATGCGAAGGACCAGCTTCATCTGAAAAATGCCGCACAATATTGCTCGGATGACCTGCCGGAGGCTGCCTTAATAATGAGCCTACCGGCGCTATGTCTCTGGCCGGCGACGACTCCTTTGAGCCAGCTTCATAAGAAAGTTTCGTGGGAGTTGTCCGAAACAAGGAATCGGAATCAGAATACGAGGGAGAAGATGACAGAGTAACTGTTTGATCCATGACAAGCAGTGGAATGCAGTAGCCGAAGGGTATGTAGCTCTCCGGAGGCTTCTCACACGATGAACAAGAGTGCCGAAAGCCATCCCAGCACACCTATTTATAGGTGTCCCCCAGGTACGAGACAGCTGTCCCAGCATTAAATAACTCGGCACAGGTACCAAGGCGGTCAGTTTGACCCGCCAATAAATTAGCGCCACGTGGCGGCTCCTGACATGCGTGCGTATGCAATGGTCCGACACCTGTCAGGAGACGTCGCGAAAGGCAATCAACAAATTTAACGGCACCTTCCGCTGAGGGCATGGTGTCCGGTTGACTAATTTCAATCTTTTCCAAAACTTTGGGAAAGATTGAGGGGCTATTGTGGTAACCGGACCCACGCCCTTGGAAGGAAAAGAACCACAAAAACCAAACACTAGCAAGTCGGCCTGGCCGGCCCGACCGCACCGAAGGGTCCGCATTTCGACCGACCCTTGGCCTCCGGATTGCGCCCTTCGGCGGCCTATAACATCGCCCCCGACTCCTTACTGAACGGACCGAACCACTGGGGGGTTTCCTTTCTGTCTCTATCATGCGGAATTCACCGTAATACCCCCATCCGTACGACCTGACCCGACTCATCAGCCGTCCTGGCCCATTACGAGGTCCGTGATGTGCGGCCCACTCACCATTCGTGAGCCCCAAGCCAACATCTCCCTATAAATACCCCATCTTGGTACTGTTCACGGGATCCTGATTCAACCCTTGATCCCCGACCGCTAACCGTCCGGCCTCCTCCATTTTGTGCTTAACATCTTCTCCAAACGGTTCTAACTTAAGCATCGGAGGCCCCGTTGGTAAAACCCCACCGGCGGGCACTCACCTTTGTGCTGCAGGAGCCAAGCAGGAGAACCCCTATCTACTTGTTTGCAGGGACCACTACAGCCTCCGGTCAGATCCGACCCCCAGCGTCCGAAGGTCCAACAGTCCAAGAGAAGCTTCGGGCAGAAACAGGTCACCACAGTACTCATCGTTGTGATCATTTTGGCGTATATAGATTTGCGAGCGCGGGTTGTGGCGACGGTGACTTTTCCGGCGACTTTCCGGCAAGGCGACTCCGGTGACTAAATATGGGTACCTCTTAAATTCTACCTTGTGTGCGTAGAAATGTTTGTTCTAAATTCGCTCGTTTGTCGTTTAATCATTCGATTGATTGTTGCTCGAATTTCCCCCTTACACTTTGATTGAGTAGTAAAATTTGTGAATCACTCGTTGGGTATTGGTCTTGGGAATCTTGGGAAATTCTAGTGGTTTGAGGTGATTTTGGAAGTTCGTAGGAACATTCGTTTGTTGTAGACTCTAAAATCCTTTGTGCGTGCTATGTGTTTGATGAAATTCCCTAGTAAGTTTATAAGTGGATTTTGATGGATTTGAGTCGCGTTGAGTATTGTCGGGTTTCTATGAGAACGAGTAGAACTTGTGTTGATCTTGTATGTGATGCGAAAAGGTTGTATAGTGGTGGTTGCCTTTGGGTAAGAGATTGGATTAGGTGAACATAGTTTGGGGAAATTGGTTAGTCTCGGAACATCGATTGTGATATGACTTGGGAAATCGTAGTTGGGTGAAATCATGGCTTGTTGGTTGTTCAAATGAAATACTTGTCGTTGGGTTCTTTTGGTGAGTCATTCTTGATTAGATGACCTTCTTGGATGAGTGTGTGTGTGGTTTGATGTTTGACTTCTACGGTTGGAAAATTGGGATTTGTTGTTACATCTTGGATGTTTTTGTGTGGGAACATTGTGGGTGTGTCTTGTCCACCCTTGTGTGGAAAATGTGGAATGTGGTAAAGTGTTGGCGTGTCTTGGCCGCCTGTGAATGGAAGTGTGGAAGTGTTGTGGGAAGTGGAAACACCACTGGAAAATAATGAACACACTCAATAAACGCAATTCACTCAATGAACGGCAAATACGAAGGATGGATCCTACGAGGACTACCTTCTTGAAATCTTTGATCTTTCACCCTAATTCAATTATAACAACCAATGTTAAGTGGAATGGTATGTGATCTTGTTGGATGTTGTCTTGGAGGTTTCTGCCCAAGCAACTGTGGTTTCGTTGAGTGGGGGATACGCGTCCCTAAAAGTTGCGGAATTACTAGGTACGTCGGCAGGCGGGATCTAGGAAGAATCCAATTGGCCAATCGGTAAGAGTAAACGGGTTCCTGTAAGTCCCAGAATAAGACATGTGCACGTCGTCAGGCGGGGCCATGGAAGAAAGCTCAACACAGATGGATCTTTTTAGCCTCTTCGGAAGGCCGACTGGGGACTCGCTACTATAAGGAGTTTTCCAGGATTTGGATCTTTTTAGCCTCTTTGGGAGGTCGACTGGAGACTCGCTACCACGAGGGGTCTGCCAGGATATGGTGATTGGAACAAGTGGAAAGAAAGGAAAGTGACTTGACTATTCTAACATCTCCAATATAAACAACAATCAAATCTACAACACTTGATGTTTTACCAAAGGCGAGATTATGAGCAGGGTTGTCGGGGTCCTTTGGTTACTGTAAAGTGGTGCCCTTTGGTAGTGATTGAGAGTGTGGTCCTGGTTTGGTAGACTCTCTGGTGGTACTTGCTTGTGGTGGGCTACTCAGATAAGATATTGTGAGATGTGTGACTTGTCTTGGTGGATTGGTTCCGGTTTGGTTTACACTTGGAGGTGTCGATTGGGATTACACTTGGTGACTCTACTTGGGTTGGTTCTTGGTCCCCTGGTTATAGTTGGGTGTGTGGGCGTGCGTTTGACTTCACTTTCCGCCCTACTTTACTTTCGGTTGTTCACCCTTGATTTACTCTATTTAGACTTGCACTTTCAGGTGCACTCTTGTTAGACTTTAGTTGTTACCGTCACTGAGCTGTGTTTGCTCAGACCCACCTTTCCCTCTCTTTCCAGGATTGTACTGCAGGGTTTCTCTTGCAAGGTGACAGGGAGCTTGTACTAGCAGCTGGTTCCGTTGGAGCTGCAGTCTTGGCTCTCTTGAGGCTGTTTTACTTTCTTTTCAGTTTACAGGTTGTTGTACTATATCGGTTGTACCTTCTCTTTACAGTTTGTAGTTAGTAGTTCAGTTGTACTCTCTTTCTTGTACTCTTTCAGTTTGTACATTGTATCAAGAATAATGTAATGAGAAGTTCTGCCGCACTGTGTTTGATTACTACTATTAACTCCCCATTGTATGTTTAAATGTATTTCAAAAAACATGTTTCTCAAAATTTGGGGTGTTACACAGGTACCATCATATGCGATTCAATCATCTCCTCATATGATCTTTGTTCTTTAAATTAGGTGACATAGGAGTGATGGATTCAAGATTGAGAATAAGTGATCCTCGTGGGATTCAACCCTCATATTTGATGTTAATTGCATACATTGAGTTTATTGAGTTCACTTGAAAATCTTCAAATCATCTATCTTTCTTGACTACATCAAAGGCAACACCACCCAAAACCAACACGCCTCCAACTCACGAGGGCACCCAAGAAATGAACGCCGACAACCACACAACTCCACGATACACCCAAGGGGTATTGGTACCCAATTGCTCCCCAATGCCCCACATGGGAATTTCATTGAACACATGGAATTCAACAATCTCCAAGGGTCCGACACCAAAGTTCGCAACCTAAATTCATTTTGTCGATCACCCTTACCCAATATCCGACAACCCAAGGCCATAATTTCTCCAAAACAAGACACACAACTCTAAGGGGAATTTTATCGAACACGTGGTGGCCGCGAACTCCAATGGCCACCACCAACTATCACAAGCCCTACGCTACACCCAAGACATTCACACAATCATCTATTGCAATCATCACTACTCACCCAAGTCATTATTCTTGGACCTAGACTAACCCTAGGCCACAAACACGAAATCGACGCAAATGACTACAGAGATACAACCTATATACACACACATACACACGAGGGAGTAGAGAGAGATTTACCTATCGGAAAACCTCCGGGAGACTCCAAGCCACGAAATCCCTAGGTGAGGGATCCTTCAAACCGCCACGATCCAAGCCCACCACCGCGAAGCTATCGATGTCCTCTCCGATGATCGATAAGGTGATCTTCTTCAGAAGGTTGTCGGATTTGAGAGGAGAGAAGAGAGAAGGGAGGGAGAGAGAGAGGGGCTATTTTTGTATAGGGGGAGGGGAAATGTTTGGGTCGAGCTAAAAATAAAAGACCCGCAGTTAAATTACAAAATTCAGCACCGTCATCCGGACGAGCTCCCATCCTCGTACGGACGAGCCCTCTCGTCCGGACGGGCATCACTCCTAGTCCGGACGAGACCTCCTAAAGTACTCCTCCAAACTTGTTGTTCCCTCATCCGGACGAGCCACCAGCAAAGGACCCAAAATAGCTCTGAAACACTTCTAGACCTTTCCGACGCAAATCCGTACATTTCTAAAATGTTCTAGACATCGAATACCCATCCTAAGACCATGTCGTGACCTTACTCAAGGTCACAAACGATTATAACGATCAACGAGCGATTAACTCTAACAAAATGGGAATAGAAATTCCGAACATCGATTTATCGAAAATATTAGAACGAATAGAAGATTATAAAATTTTCGGGAGTGTGACAACCCATCTTTACCTCTAAGCATTCTGTGAAGAAAATGATCACAGTAAGTGTGTGTGTGTGAGGTCAGTGATAGTCTTGTGCTTCATTGTTGGAAAATCTTCAAGGACTCATACTTGGTTCTAAGCTTATTTTTGGGTAATATCATTCTAACTCTCATAGTAGTGTTACTTTCATTTATGCTTAACATTTCATTTGGCCATTCTGCTTGCATGTTCGTATTTTAGTTTAGGCCATACCTCTGTATGAAAGTATTATTGAAAGTTTCTATTAGTCAAGTTTTGCATGCTTATCTTGTTGAGGCTTTAAATTGATTAGATTCTAAGTACATATTCTTAGAACACTTGTATGAACTTCATTAACCTCAAACTTGACTTAGAATTGATCGTAAAGTAGACACACATTTCCATATCCTTACTTGGTAGAATATTTTGGTAGAGAGTGTGCTTGGTATATTGAGAAAAGCAAATCTTGATTTGGTAACTACAAAACTCACCACCTCATATCTCTCTTGGTTAAAATATATTTTAAAGAGTGTGTTTTTTGAAATGATAAGAATTATAATCTTGGCATAGTTGAAATTCAAAGATATCTGATGCGGATAGCATTGCTGATGCTTACTTAGAGACCCGTGGGCGTCGCTATGCACGGGTCGTTGGTAAAACGGGCTCAACTTTACCCGTATAACTCCGATTGGCACTTGTAATACGGCATTGGAAAGATATCGAGAAGACACACATGCTGGAATATCACTACGCCATATTCGAGCTGGGAAGAATGCCAAAAACGATCCTAACAGTGATTCGGGGCCCATTTTATGTGTTGGACTTTTATTTTGGACTGTTCTTGTTTTCTTTCTTTTAGCCCGAGTTGGTACCTGGTTTGTACTGGGATTAGGGTTATGATGTAGCCTATTTAAACTCCTTTTCTCATTGTAATCGGCAGCTTTTTGATTGAATGAAAAACCTATAGTGCGATTTCTGCACTCTATTCCCAATCATCCGGTATTCATCCTGAATCAACGTCTGATTGATGCCTATCAACTTGGTATTCTACTGAATTAACAAGTCCATAGAAGGAATACATCCTTGTATTCACCTTATTCCCTTGCAGTCGCCATCTTCCATTGACGACTTCATCAATATCTCACAAGCTTACTTTGGTATATCTTTCTCTTGCGAACATTTTTGCATGCCTATGATTATTAGTAACATGTGCCTAAAAGATAATTCCAAACTATGGTGCCCTAATAATCTAGATAGTGGACTGATTTGCTTTACATAATATATCTCTTGAGCTTTACTTGGTATATTCACTTGTTAGAGAGATATCTTTCGTAGTCAGTAATTTGTTAGTTTGGACACTCTTGCATGTGGTAAATAGAATACCCTTGAGCTTACACTTGACATATCTTATTCAGGGTTATTGATTTTATATACTTCATTGTTTTATTTCTTACTTCCACACGTTGCATTTAATGAGTTGTTACATGTGCAGTTAATAAACAGGATTAATGAAGGGTCCAGACTGTATCCTACCTTGAGCATTCATTAGACAAGATCATTGTAAGGAGGACAAAGCTAAAGACTAAAAGCTTGAGCTAGAAGCTTCGACAATTTCAATCATTTGGGCCAAGTACATTATTTAGATTTTAGTCTCAATTGTCTTTATGCTTTCATTTTCTAGAACCTATCTTGTAGTAGGAATTTTAATTGTATTCTGTAATAGATAGGACATTGGCAACTTGAGCGATTAGGAGATACTCTTTTATAAGTATCCTCTTAGGAATCTTCATCGCCTATATCTATAGAGTCCAGTAGTACTTCACCGTACTACTTTGTGCACTCTCCTGAGCGTCATTGATTTTATTCATTGAGAGTGTTCTTGACAAGGGGTGTGGTTTTCACTGTACCACATCACTTGGTCTTCTTTATTTTGCCATACACTGTACCACGAGCACAAACACCTACCCTAGTGAGATTCGAGCTTATATCCATTGTGTAGTCTTTTATTTGGGAAAGGGCTAAAGCCCTCGGGTACAATTCTAAGTGTGTATACGCACTGAGTGTTCTTATTTGTTTTATTAGTTAGCAATGTGTTAGGAAACATGTGCTTTGCGTTTAACACAGTCGGGATTTGTTTTTATCCTGTGGGGAGAAAACCTATGCTCTGCGTGTAGCATAGTCAGGCTCCGCGTGTAGCTCGGGTGAGATTACCCTAGACTGCGTGGCTAGGAAGATAGGATTCGCGTTTATCCTATAGAGAAAATGTTACCTTAGTCTGCAGGGGTTAGGCTAGGAAGATAGGTCTGTGTGTATCTCTTTTGTTGTAACGGTGATTACATATTGGATACCGGGGTGTTTCCAAAAAGAACCGCTCCGAAGAGTAGAATAAGCAATTGCCCAACCACTATAAAAATCTCTGTGTACATCTCTCTCTCTCTCTCTCACTCTCACTCACTCACTCACTATTGTCTCTCCAGCTTTACTTTACTGCTCACCTGATATTACTAATCATTTACTCTTTTGTGTTTGTAATTAAAGAGATTTAAAAAAGGCCATAAACATGAGAAAACCTATTCAACCCCATCCCCTCTAGGTTTCTATTACTATAAAAAGAGTATGCAAGTATTTTACCAAGTAAATGTAAAGATGAGTCATTTATTGTCCAACTTAAATAAAAGAACTCTTCAATTTGATTCATTTTAATTTGATTTGCCATTAAAATAGAGTTTCACACTGTACTCAGATAGAGAGAAACCACAAAACATGTGTAAAGTGAGAGATTCAAGGATCTCATCTAAATTCGAATTCAACACACACACTAAAACCCTTAGTAATCATCAAGATGCATAATCATTTTTTTAAATCCTCCCATCCTTATTTATTTTTCTAAGAGAGTATCATATTTATTTTCAATAGTTGTGCAATGAATTAGTTTTTTAAGCTTTCTAATTGACCCGTGTAACGAGTTTTCGATCAGTGACACCCAAACCAAGATGGCTTTAGGGCACTAGGTGTTAAGGAGACCCCTACGGATTTACTTACTTGGGCCAAAAAGGCTACAAACCAAAACTAAACATTTTGCTAATGTTTTTCACAGTTGTGTAATGAATTGATCTCTTAAGCTTTCTAATTGACCCATGTAGCGAGCTTTCGATCAGTGACACCCAAATCGAATGGCCTTAGGGCACTAGGCGTAAAGGACACCCCTACGGATTTACTTACTGGAGTCAAAAATTCTAAAAATAAAAACCAAACATGGGTGCTAAGTCCTTCCATTCTTCACACCTTTTTATGCGAACACGTAGTGCTTACTGAGGCTAGAGGCCCGATTACGCAATATGAATCTGGGGAACAAGAAATATAGACTCTCGTCAATTTTTTATGGACTGAGAGAAATTATCAAAACAATAGGTTTCCGATTCTCACCAAGGTAGATCAAGTGTGTATACAAAATGCAAATACCAAATTATTCTGAATGTGCATGTGCAAATATGATTGTAGAAAAACTCTATCGAAGCACAGAAAATCAACTAAGTCCAATGATGTTTTCCTTATGTTCATTTTTTGTTATTCATGCCCAAGTACTCAAGTTTAAATAAAATAATAAAATCACATCAAGACTCTGCCCGGATGACACTCATCAACCCCTATCAAGTACCAAAGTCAAATCGGGTCGTAATTGAGCTTGACAATAAAATAAAATTTTCACATGACTGAAAACATGCGTAAATACCCTTATCCTCCAACTTAAACCGAACAATGTCCTAATTGCCCACAAAATAGAATAAATAGGACATGTAAGTAAAGGAGATAAATGGAGAGATATTACCTCGAGAGTTGCAAAAGATAGTCATGAGTGGCATCCCCCAACTTAGGCCAAATGGTCATGCATGTTTGTCACACTCATTCCCTTTGTTATAAATCAATTTATTTATTTATACCAATAATCGAATATAGTAAATAGAGAATGTAGTAATGCAATGGGTTATTATGTGACTAATTAAGCCTAAAGGGTTAAATTAGGGAGTAATATGTAAGTATAAGGTGCTTAGGTGTATTTGGGGCATAGCATTGTTGTAAATAGAATTTATGTGGAAGGGCAATATAGTAAAAACAGATAAAAATCTGATTTGTTAGGGTATTGGGGTGTTCTTGGTGTTGTGTGTGTGTAAGGATTGAAGAACGAGAGAGCTCTATAGAGAGAGAAAGAGGGAAAAGATCTAGAAGATCTTGGATTCCTAGAGAGTTATTTACCTCATCAATCAACAACCAAGTAAGTATTACTCTCCCAATTTTTCGTAATCATATTCATAGTATCGAAGTCAAGATCTAGGATTTTAGAAATATTCAGAATTATTAGTGTTCTTGAGAGAATCACTCGATTGGAGGCTTTACATTGGTTAGGAGGCCTTGTAATTGAAGTATATTGATATTAGGGTAGTGTGTGAGGTTGAGGAGTATAGGGTTTATCGATTCTTGGAGTTTAGATCGAGTTGTGAAAGTTTTGGAGATGAGGGGTTCGTCAAAATCGTCATGGAAATGCAGTGTGTTCAGGAACCGGTATGAAGACCGGCATACCGGTGCCCTACCAGTCCTTGCATTTTTCCTCCAGTAGGTTTGTTCTTTCTTTAGTGTGCGATTTTGGACTAACTGGCATGCCAGTCGGCATGCCGGGCGGTATACCGGATTTTGTTCAATTCGGGCAGTAGGTTTTGCCTTATCAAAGTTTGGAAATTTTGGCTTAAACGGCATGCCAAGCGGTATACCGTCACCATACCAGTGCCATACCGGTCTTGCCTAATTGTGAGGAATTGTTTGGTGTTTGCTTTGGGGTCTTGAAGTATTCGCCTTTAGGCTTATGTGGACCATATTTTGAGGATCTTAGCAAACCTTGGAAGTGTTTTGGGTTTATTGAAGTGAGGCATTCTTGCCTTAGTCTTTGAAGGTTAAGACTTAGTCTTGGAGGTCGTTAGTGTTTGAGATTGACCTTGGGGAACCTTGAGGATGTCTACGTCTATTTTTAATGATTAGTCTCCTTATAAATAGTTCCATGTATTATGTGGATTCTAATCCACTTGAGTTCATGTCAGGTGAACAATTACTCTTATAAGCTTGTAGAGGAGATTGGTTGGATATTCATCGGTACCGGATGAATTTGTATTAGATATGAATCTCATTTATTCATATGTGAACCTTGCATGTGTTTAATTAAGATTGTCTTAATTAATTATGTTAATCTTTGGTTATGATAAACATGGTAAATAAGTTAAAAACATTTAACGTTATTGATGTACCAAGTTG
>NMUG010011677.1:0-10568 GCA_002855965.1 Monotropa hypopitys
TACAGGATAGTAATTGTTGCCATTGAAGAAATAAATGACCAGGATGATCAAGTTATAGCAGCAATCACTGATGGCCAATCAAATCTAGTGTCTGAAGAAACCTGTTATCCAGATGATATAGTAGAGGCCATTGATACCCAAGAAGTTCAAATTTCTGAGGAAGGTCAATCTGTGCCCCCTGTTGGGTCTCCCCATCTTAATCTTAATGGTATTCAACCAGATAATTTTTCTGTTGATACATAAGTCTTGGAATCTGATTCTGAAACTCCTTATTTTACACCTGAGGTAACCCAAACCTTCAATGATGATCTAGAGGAAATGCTTTCTAAGGTTCAGTCACTTTCTGAATCTTGTTCCAAATCTGTCTCTGAGTCAATCCTCCTTCATATCATTTGAGTCAAGAAGTTAAGGATAGATTGGATCCTTTCTTTAAAATGTTAGCACTTCCTTTGTCCGAAGTTGCCACCAATCTTGCTTATATTTTTACCACTTTTGTTGATAATCTTCTTCAAACACAAGCATTACCTTTACAAGAATATGTCAAACGTTCAACCTTTAAGGCTGATTTAGACATGAAAATGACTGCTTCTTATCAACAAGAGCTTGACAAAAAAAATGTTCTTCTTTCACAATTGTTAGAAACCCCTCAGACCCTAAGCCTTATGAGTCAGTCCATTCATCAAGTAAGAATAAGCTTGAAGCAATTGACAAAGAAGAAGTTGACTTACTGTCCAGGCTCCAATATCTCAAGGATGAGAGACAATTATTATTACCTGAGAAGAAAATGATGGGCCTGAAATTTTCAAAGATTTTGCAATCAAATGAGGACATGGAGGCCAACATTCAAGCTGCGTAGATTGATTACTTAAAGAATCAGGAAGAATTTGGCATTCTTGAGAACAAATGAAAGTATTTTGTAAATATTTTTTATGACTTCAAGGCTAAAATTGAATAGTCTTTGTATATTTCATGTTGGGTCATTTTTGTAATTACGGGTGTTTTTTATGTAATATACATTTTGGACCCTTTAATTAATCTGTTGTGTAAGGATAATGTAAAATACTTTTGTATTTAACCCGTTATGTGAGTTTAATATAAAATGCTACTGTATTTAACCTGTTATGTGAGGTTAGTGATTTTTATTCCAAATACTTCTGTATTTTTATCAGGCATTTACGTGCCTATTAAACGCAAGAATTTTTGCACGTATCACCTTCCTAATTACACGGCTCTTAAATAACTGCCCATTATCTGATCTGGTGTAACCCAGATTGTGGGTTAGTGGCAATCGTGTTCAGTTATGTTTTTAATAATAGAGTCCTTTCGTCTTTTAAAATAGACGTTTGGAAACTTTTGGCATTCATTATAAACACAAGTCAAGCCACTATTTATATTTGTTCTTTTTAATTGAAGAAAGTAATTTCTTCTGACGATTGTCCCTCTGCTATCATGTCTAATTGGGACCAGTCTC
Organism: Monotropa hypopitys; assembly: GCA_002855965.1. Lineage (NCBI taxonomy): Eukaryota > Viridiplantae > Streptophyta > Magnoliopsida > Ericales > Ericaceae > Monotropa > Monotropa hypopitys. Next base: position 1,472 of record NMUG010011677.1, read on the forward strand.
TTCCATCCAATCGACCTTTGGATTGAGACAGGCTTTCATTAGAAAGAGTTATTGTCAAAATGAACCCACCCCGTGACTATCCTAATGTTAGGAGATCTTCTGTCAAGGTGAGTTTCATGTTTCCTTGGGTTAAAGAAGAACCAAAAGTCTTTCTCTTGGATTCTCTTCTTTTCATTGATTATAGACCCATGCCCTTCAAACTGGCTAGGTCATTTAGAAAATCTGATTTAGAGAATCATGAAGCCCTATTTGAAAGGGCTAAAAGTCAGTATTTTTATTGGATGAAAGTGGTTCATGAACTATATTATCCAAATAGTTTCAACAATGGTTTCCCAGATCTTTCCTTTCTTCCAGAAAATCGAGTCTGGTTTCAAGAAATTGAGAACTTTAGGTTTTTTAATTTCCTTCTCATCCTCATGTATGGTATATTTCTCCATCTCCTTCTGATGAAATCAAAGCAAAAGAACTACTGACAGCTTTTGCTTTTCTTGATGTTCATGTTTTGGAAGAAGAAATTCCATATTTCAACTTTCTCTGGGCTTGTGAAACCCTTCAATCTTGTGGTGATCAACTAATTTCTTCTCATTTAAAAGCATTTCTAGCATCTCTGCCTTTAATTAGGCTCTGGATGCAAAACAATACATCTGCTTATTATGACCCATTCTGGGTTAATTATGAATGTCAATATGACAAGCTGGTAACCCTTCATAACAAGATATTGAACCTTGAAATGCCACTTTGGATCCCTCAACCCAATCCTCCAAGAGGTTTGTATACCATATACAAAATTCGACAGGAGAAATATGAAACTAAGAGAGACAGGCTGGTGGCCAAGGCTGAAGAACATGTAAGGGTGATGAGGCCATTGATGATGAGGAAAATGGAGATGGATGCAGATGCTGATATTAGAAATATGGAATATGAATTCTTAACCTTTGCTTGGTCAAGGTTTCATGTTTTTGTAATCTGTAATTTCCCACATTATTTAGAAATTATCAGTATTGATAATGCTGGGAACCCTATTGTATCTTAATTCTTATTAAGTATCTGGGTGATACTTTTTTATGTAAGAACTTTTTATTAAGTTTTATTGTTTCTAGAACTCTATCACATAGTTCATTAATTATCTATTGTTTCCCATGGGGATGGAAAATATGCATTTAAGTATTTTCCATTAATTGTTTTTTCATGGACTATACCTAATAATGATTTCAAATAGTATGATCCTCCTCTAAGGATTTTAAGTACACGAAATGGTCCTTCTCAATTAGGTGGCCATTTACCAAATCTTCCTTTATGTCTGCCATTACTTGGCAAAATTGTTTTCCAAACTAAATCTCCAACTGCAAAAGATTTCTCATGTACTCTTTTGTTATAAATCCTTTTAAGTTTTTTCTTTTGAGCCTGCATATTATTTAAGGTATCTAATCTTGATCTTCAAGCCCATCAATTTCTCTATACATGGCTTCTTCAAAGTCAAAATTTTCTGGATCATAATGTCTAGCTATTTTGTGTGACATAATATTAACTTCCACAGGTAGTACTGCAGTTTGTCCATATACTAACTCAAATGGTGTAGCTTTTGTACTTTCCCTTTTGGATGTTCTATAAGCCCAAAGAACCCTTGGTAATAGCTCATGACATTCTCTTGGATTATCCTCAACCATTTTTGACAATGTATTTTTAATTATTTTATTGGTTGACTATACTTGCCCATTGGCTTGGGCATAATATGGAGAGGTTTTAAAATTTTTACACCAAATTGGCTAGTATAATCAGTAACTTTTTTACCATTGAATACTGATGCTTGATCAACAGTAATAGTTTCTGGAATACCAAGTCGACAGAAAATAAATTGTTCAATAAATTTTATCACTTGTTCTTGAGTCACGTTCCTAAAAGGTATGGCCTCTGTCCATTTAGCGAAATAATCTGTGACTATAATTATGAATCCATGCTGCAATGATGAGTGAGGATGAATTTCCCCAATCATATCCATTGCCCCAGCCTCTAAATGGCCAAGGTTTAACTATGGATTGCAAAGGATATGTTGGTGCCCTTTGGATATGCCCATGTAGTTGACTTTTTTGGCAATCTTTTGCATAAATAATACAATCCTTTCTTATAGAAGGCCACAAATATCTATATCTTTTAATTAACCACTTCATTTTTTCTCCTGATTGATGGGAACCACATAATCCTTCATAGACTTCCCACATTATTGTCATAGTTTGAGGAGAATTGATGCAAAGTAATAAAACTCCATCTAATGATTTTCTAAACAACTCATCCTCTAACACGACATAATTAATTACCCTTTGTTTTACTGTTCTATCAGTCTTTTCACTAGGATTATTCAAGAACCTTTTAATTGGTTTCCTCCAATCAGTAGACACAATGTTATTTAATACTTCCAACAAAATTTCTTTTCTATCGACAGAAAAGGGTAAGAATCTTTTTTGGACTTTGATCAGTCTGTCTTTTTGTCCTTCTGGGATCTTCACTCCAGAAGCAATTTGTGCCATTTCATTGGCCTCACTGTTCTCTATTCTGAATATATGTTTGAACTGTATTTTATCAAATAGAGAAATGAGATTCTTAACTTTTTTCCATTGTAAATTTAAAAATGTATGTAAGCATTTATATTGTCTAGTTACCTGTCGAACTACTAATTGAGAATCCCCTGACACAAGTAAGTTTCTTATATTTAGATCTAGTGCAATTTTTAATCCAATAATTAAGGCTTCATATTCAGCCTGGTTATTGGATTTTATCTTATTTTCATCTATCTGAAATGAAAATTGCAACAGCTTTCCTTTGGGAGTTGTAAAAACTATCCCAGCTCCTGCTCCTTTTTCATTCTTAGACCCATCAAATGACAACTTTCAAGGCTTTAGATCCATCATATGAATTTCAAAAATATCTTCTTCCAATTATATATTTGGATGATCAGCTAAGAAATTTGCTAAAGCCTGTCCCTTTACTGCCTTCTGAGGGAACATACTAGAATCAATATTCCACCAAGGCTAATAACTATTTTCCTTATTTACCTCTCAATATAGGTCTGGATAGGATATATTTAATCACATCTGTTTATGCAATAATATACACTGTCGATGGCAACATATAGCATCTCAATTTTATAGCAGAGAAGTACAAAGTAAGGCATAATTGTTCTATTGAAGTATACCTTATTTCACAATCATTTAATCTTCTGCTAAGATAAACAATGGCTTGTTCATGACCCTCTTTGTTATCTTGTGCTAATAAACTACCAATCGACTGATGTCCTGCTAAAATGTATAGCTTTAAAGGTTTGCCCTTTATAGGCGGCATTAACACAGGAGGTGTGAACAATGATTGTTTCAGCAATTCAAATGCTTTCTGGTGGTCTTCATTCCATCTAAAATCCTTTTGGGATTTTAATTTTAAGAGAGGTGAGAATGCCAAAGTTTTTCCTGATAAGTTAGATATAAATCTTCTCAGAAAATTAACTTGTCCCAAGAACTGTTGTAGTTCTTGCTTAGTTGTTGGGGGTTGTGCTTCCATGATTAACTTAATTTTTTCTTTATCAACCTCTATTCCTTTATGGTGTATTAAAAAACCTAGGAAATTGCCAGTGCTTACCCCAAAAGCACACTTCAAAGCATTCATTTTCAATTGATATTTTCTCATTGTTTCCAATGTTAGCCTGAGACATGTTATGTGGTCATCAAATGTTTGTGACTTAACAACCACATCATCAATATATATTTCCATGAACTTTCCTATTAGATCATGAAAAATGGTATTTATTGTTTTTTGATAAGTTTCTACTGTATTTTTTATTCCAAATGCCATTACAACCCATTCAAACAACCCTATGTATCCTATACATCTAAAAGCTGTTTTATGTGTATCTTCTTTTGCAATGAAGATTTGATTATAGCCAGAATATCCATCCATAAACGACAAAAATTTATGGTCTGCAGTTGCATCAATCAAATGATCTGCAACAGGCATACGATATTCATCTTTAGGAGATGCTGAATTCAGATTTCTAAAGTCAATGCATATCCCGACCTTTCCATTTTTCTTGATAATTGGGACTATATTTGAAATCCATTCCACATACCTAACAGGTCTGATGAAACCAGTCTGAAATAATCTTTGCATTTCTTGTTTTATTGCTTCTTGAACTTCAGGTGTCATCTGCCTTGAAGCTTGTTGATAAGGGATAAAATTTCTTTAAAATATGAATTTTATGTTCTACCAATTTTCTGTCTAGTCCAGGCATATTAGAATAATTCCAAGCAAAACAATCCTTAAATTCATACAGTAAATACTTCAATTGACCTTTCATTTCATCAGGCAAATTGGCACATATATAAAGTAGTTTAGGATTGTGTATTGACCCCACATTAAAATCCTCTAAAGGATCCTGAACATCTGCTTTCAAGTTATCAAGTTTGGCAGGTGCTGATCTTAAATCCCTCATAAATAATTCCTTTATAGTCAAAGGGCTGTTATCAATGACACAATCTGCCCAATTACATGAAATAGGAATACTTGCTTCTAATTTTTTACATATAACATAAGAAAATAGCCTTTTAAAAGTGGCTGCTACTATAGTTGTTTCTTCATTGCCATCTGTGACTTGATTACTCTTCATCTGGAAACTTTATGTCTTGATCTTTGGGCCTTGAGATGATGTTAGGCCTGATGAAGTCTTTGTTGAGTTCCTTGAATCCTTCTTTGATATATTTGAGGAACTGACTTTCAGTAAGAGTAGCTCCACTTGTTTTGACTTGTTGATCCTCCACTTTGATAGGCCATAAGTCTTTATCATAAAAACATGCTTCTACATTGTTGGTATCATCCTTAAAAGGCTGTTTATCAGCCTAGTATACTTCCATTTGTGAACTTGGCTTCAGAAAAATCAGAGCCTGATGTAAAAAAAGAAGGCACACAACTATTTATATAAATCCAATCCCTGTCTAACAAAGCATAGTCAATCACAAAAAATGTTGTGTTCATTTTTCTATTACCCATTTGCAATTGCAAAGAGATTACACCTCTAGCAGGTGAACATCCTCCTGTAAAATTTCCAACTGTAACTTTGGTAGGAATGAGATCTGCCTCTGTTTTATTTAATACCTTCATTAATTTAAAAGGCAGAATGTTAACAATAGCTCCATTATCAATTAAAACCTTGTTAATAGATTTTCCATTGATATGCAATTTCATGTATAAAGGTTTCAAGTACCTAGTTAAGTCATGAGAAGGAGACCTAAATATAACACTTTCTTCCCCTTATGAATCTTTTTCTATTTCAATTAACACTTTTGATGAATCCTTCTGAGGATTTAGATTAGTAATTTTTGCTATTGCTTCAGTTTCATCTTTAACATCCCCTTCTAAGCTTAGGGGTTGATTTGGCTTTGCTTGAAAAACTTTAGGTAGCACTAAAATCATGTTGCAAGAAAAACTAGTTGGAGGTACTGACCCAAATTGGATGGCCTCTAAGGCCTGACCAAAATCCATAGTTTTTTGAGAGTCTGTTTCATCTTTATCTTCCTTTGAATCTTTTTAATGAGATTTGAGCCATCATCAGATATCATGAGCTCATCATCTTCATCTTCATCTTCTGCTAGAACCTGTCTGAATTCAGCAATCTTTTTCTTAAGGCTTATTTTTAACTCAGCCTTTTGTTCTTTTATTGACAGAATATGTGTTGCAGAATCTTTCACACTCTCTTGTTTTCCTCTGTCGACACAGGTTTCTTTTGTCTGAATTTTAACCCTTTGATTTGGGTTTGCAAGCCTTTTGTCAGATATTGGCTTGTCTTTTTTTTTCCAGTTTCATGTCCTTGGATGGTTTCTTTTACCCGTTGTGATGATTCTCCTATTGGCCTGTTCCAAACTAAAGGAACTGATTGTCTTGAAATTTTGCTGGCCTTATGATCTGGCCAACAAGTTTGCTGTTGTGGCAATCCCAACCTTGGATAATCATTTCTCTTCTCTCTTTCTGAGAACTTTCTTTGCAATTTTCTTTTCTGAGTATTGGTGATAGGCATAAATTCCCCATCGACTGGGAATTTAGGATGTCTTACATCCTCCCACATTTGATGTTTCAGATTTGGTGGTATCACCATTCTCCCTTGGTGACCACCTCTCATGAATGAACCATTTCTACCTGGTCTTCCAAACCTATGGTAGTGATTTCTTCCACTTTCATACATATGTCTTGGAGGAGGCATAGTTTTCATGTTTGATTTCCCTGGTAGAGCAGGGATTACTGACTGTCCTTTGAACAGGAAAGGACCATCATCTTCTCCATATCACTTTGTCGACTGAGATGGAATAAAGATCACAGGGTCTTCACCTTCAAATATTAACTTTGGACCTACATAAATTTGTAAGTCATTGCCCCCCATAGTGTTAAATCTTTTGGCACCTTTTGCATAGGCCCCATTATATTCTTTTCCAGCCATTATTGCTTCTCCTGCTTTGATTTCTTTTTCACATCTTAAGCAAAAATAATTCTCAAACTGTCTTCTTGTATGAGACTCCTCATCAGTCTCCATATGCTCACTTTCTTCTTGGACCTGTCTTTCAACTTGAGAAGTCAGTTTCCCTTTGTTAAGTCTGGCTGTTAACATTTATCATTGGAAATGGATCAATATCTATTCCCATGACATCTTTATCTCTCTTTGCATACTGCAGTAGACCTTTTTGGATTAGATCCTACACACAATTTTGAAAAGTTACACAATTATTAGTATTATGTCTAAAAGAATTATGCCATTTACAATATTCTTTCCCTTTTCTATCTTTTTGTACATGGATAATATGTCCTTGGGATAATGTTAAGAACTTTTGATTAATAAGTTCATCAAACAACTGATCTGCTTTAGACAAATCAAAAGAATACTGTCTATAGTTAGACTGATTCTTTTTGTTTGGATAAGAGGATGCCATATTCATAGGCTTCTCAGCCTTTGTTGAAGTGTCACAAACAAGTGGTACCTTGCCAATTACTTGTGTAACATCTATTTCCATACTACCTTCTATATCTTGGTAATATGTACTCATAGATTTGTTTTTCCTTTGTTCTCCTTCCATCAGAATGGCTTCATATCCTGTAGCCTTTGATGTCATGTCAAACAAATCTCAAAACTCAGTACCATTAAAATTCTTTTTGAAATTAAAGTCAAGCCCATCTTGAGCAAACTTTATTATTTCAGATTCTGGGATCAAAAAATTATATTGATTTCTGACCTTTTTAAATCTGGTCATATAATCTTTAATGGATTCATTATGCCTTTGTTTGATTTTTACTAGATCTGCCACAGATATTTCAGGCTGATGTCTATAAAACTGGTCATGAAATTGTTCTTCCATTTCTCTCCATGAACGGATCAAATTTGGAGGTAAGTTTATAAACCATGAAAAAACAGTTTTTGTTAATGGGTGTGGAAACCGTCTTAATTTCAAAATTTCATTATTGTTTATCTCACTTATCTATAGGCAAAACCTTCCTACATGTTCAATGGTTGACTGATTTTCCTCCCCACTGAATAAAAACATTTCTGGAATCCTGTATTGCCTAGGAAAAGGCACAGTATCCACCCATTTTGGGTAAGGTTTTTTATAAATAGGTTTCTCAATTTTTCTTAATTCAGGCCCATACATTTCTTGCATTATATTAACTACCTGAGCCCTTAACAGAGGCTCTTGTATCCTCCCTTCTAGATAATTATCTGGCCTTCTTACTGGGTTGACTTGTTCATCCTTTAATTCATATCCATAAGGATTATTCTGCCTTCTTCCATTTGGATTTGGCACATATGGATTCTGTCCTAATATGTTCTGGTTTTGGTTAATTCACATTGGATATTCAAGACCATTTATATTAGGATTTATCTGATAAGGCCTAATTTCAGGCCTAACATAAGGTTGTACTGTTCCTACCTCCATATTAAAAGTATGTGTTTGATTAACTCCCATATTTATAGGAACAACATTAGGGACATTCTGATAAAAACTTTGACTAACAGTAGGATTTCTGTATCCGAAAGGAATTCTATTTGCACCAGTACCCATGGTGTCAAAAGTAGGATTATTAAATACCTGTGTTGGTGATATTATTTTTCCTATAGTAAATTGTTCATATCATCCTCTTTGATTGTTTTGATTATGAGCAGATGTTTCCATTGGCTGTGCTTTTGTCATCAAAGTCTTGAATAAAGCCATTACTCTCTTGGTTGTTTCATCCTATAGGTTTATTAGTATTTTAACAAATTCCTGAACCAAATCAAGTGAATCTTTTTCTAGACCACTTGTTGATCCATGCTCTGTAACACTGGTGACCCTTATTTCTGGGTTCACATCCATGGTTCTGTTTTTAATTTCAGATTCGCTATTACCATCGGCGAGATCAATGTTGTCAGTATTATTGATCACTGACAGTTGGCCTTCCTTCTTGGTTCTGGGTGGCATCCTTGCAAATTCCATATTATTTTAACCCTCCTTCTAGCGCCAAAAATTGTTATGCCAAAAATTTCGATTGGTATTCCTTATATGTCTGAGTCGACAGGAATAAAGGTTGCTGGGAATATGACTATTTTGATGTGGTGGATTACTGATTCATGCCTTGTTTCAGGACTTCTTTGGAAGTATTGAAACCTATGAAAACCAATGAAATGGAATGAATTGAAGATCAACAAAAGAAGTTCTTTTATTAACTTCAACAAGTGATACAAATCGACAGAGTATAAGTTTTGTCGACAGAGATATATAACTACTCCTAAGATGAAAAAAAAACTACCAAGGAAAAAATATAGCTGTAGAGTTGTTGGGTTTTTCGTGTTTTTTCTTTGGCCTTGAGTTCCTTCTTTATATAGCATGTACGTATTTTGAATTTAGCTATTTTCCCTCCTTGATTCCTTTATAATCGAATGGGATTTATAACTACTATTTTACTATTGTGACATCTGTTCTTAAACTGTTCTTAGCAGTTTTTGCCTTCTAGAACTTCTTATTTAATAACTAACATTTCATTATTCTATTTTTAGTATGGCCTCTTAGTCTTTAGGTTTCCTTAATCAAGACATAAA
>NMUG010011678.1:0-10567 GCA_002855965.1 Monotropa hypopitys
AGTGGCCTCCATGTCTTCTCGATTTCCTCTTATCTTGGCGGGCCATTTCCAGAAGTTTTCGTTTTGGAGAGGATAGACCAGCCGAAAGATAGGAGTGTTGAAAGTCGTCCTTATCGCTTTACATGATTCAGGACCTGGCCTTGGCATTTTCAATACCGACAGTCCGGCAAAATGTGCCTGCTGCGCGGCAGGTTGTGCCTGCTGTGCGGCGGGGGCTGATTCCCTTTGTGCCGGGGCATCGCCCTGTTCTGCTGTCTTCTTCTTTTTCTTCTTCCTTTTCTTCTCTTCAAAATCCACCACATTTGCCCGGTGGGTTTTGTTCGCTATGCAGCCAACTTTCCTGTACTGTTCTTCCTCCAACTTGGCATGTTGTTCCACCCTCTCCATCAGTTCTGGGAAGGTTTCCGCCGGATTCAGAGTTAGGGATTCCCTCAGCTTCTCGCCAAAAGAAAGGCCCAACCTGAACATTGAAACGGCCTGTTTTTCTGTGCAATCCTCGACCTCGTTATACACCTCTACGTACTGGCCGGCATACTCTCTGAGGTTCTCATTCGACCGCTTTCTCAGCGATGTTAGAGAATCAAAATGCTTTGGAGCAGCACGACTGGTCATAAAGCGTGCCACAAAGATCTCGGCTAATTGCTCCCATGACGAGATGGACTGGGACGGGAGTTTGTGATACCAAGTTAGAGCTGCCCGCCCCAAGCTGGATGCGAACATTCTACAATAGAGAAGGTCATTTCCTTCGTAGAGAATGAGGGCCTGCTGAAAGTCTTTCAAATGGGCAACGGGGTCCACCTTCCCATCATACTTGGGAAAGCTCGGGAGAGTGAATCCCCTCGGAATCTTGTACTGGGCAATTTCCCTGGAGAGGGGTGATGAGGTAATTTGCTGCACCATACGCTTTGCAGTATCCTGGGCAGTTCCCCTGCCACGGATATGCTCGTCGATGTACTTTCTCAGGTCAATTAATTCCTCTTGGGGTATTGGCCTGCCTTCCGTTTGACCCTTCTGAACTTGTTGCTTCTGTCGTTGATCCCTTCGGCGAGTTATTTGCTCCCGGAGATCTGTGACAGAGGCTGCAGATCTTGCTGGGGTAGCCACATTGATGTGACTTCATGTACGACTTAGTTGCTGATCAGGTTGTTGGGAGCCCCTAACCGCTCGCCTCCATCTTTGAGGTAGTGGTGGGTCCCTTGCTCCCTTGTTGATGTCTTGAACTCGCCCAAGGGAATTGGGCCCCATTCCCTGGTTCCCAACAGCCTTCGGGCGGTTATGGACACCACGTCTTTCCTGGTCATTCGCCATTTCCACCATCGATGGCACTTGTTTCGCCACTGGTGGATTTTACTGCTGTGCCATCCGGTTCATCTGCTCCTCCAGGCGCCTGATGATTTGGGCCTGGGCCTTGACAATTTTCAACAGATCTTCATCGTGAATTGACCTGGTTCCTGACCTGGACTGAGAACCCAAAGTTCTGGTTTCGCTATCTTCTTTCTCAGAATAGGAATTGTCACCCTCCATGGTAACAAACTCCTCTTCTTCTGCCAGTAGCCTGGCGTCAGGGACTTCAGCTACTTTGCCCCTACCACCTCTATGGCTTGGGCCTCCCCGCCTAGTTCTTTGAAAACGAGAACGACTCCTCGGCTTCCTTGGAGCCAGGGGAATTAGAGGAGTCACAGAAACTCCCCCATCTTCTCCCACGCCTGCTAGTGGCAAATCCATCTCATTGCTTCTTCCTTGCGCCATTTCTCTTCAACTAGTATTACTTGCTTTCGAATGTTACTTTCCCACAGACGGCGCCAATTGTGTGGGGATAATTCTTACCCCTGCAAGGATTCTGACTTTTCTTTGACTTTATCTGATCTGATGCTTCGCCTGTATTCCTCTTGCGTTGTTCTCACTTTGTTTGTTTGTTCTGCAACCACAAAGGTTAGATGACCCCCTAGCCAAGTGGCTTGAAGGCCCTCCGATGATCAAGTTAGTCCCGGTAAGAGAGAAACTTAATCCTAATCGAAAGAAAACGAAGGCAGAAAGCTACAAAGTAATTTAGGCAGAGTCATGTTACCAGAGATTCCAGTCCCTTTAGATGAAGCATTCACCTCCTTTTATACTTGCCAATACCTGTCTTTAATGCGTCGTTCCCTCTTCGTAACCCCTCAGTAATGAAGAGGGAATGAATCCATACCATTGTCCTTTCATCTTCTGCCCATTTAATTCCTTAGCCCCTTCGACTTCAGCCGTTCTCACTTCCATTCATGTACGCATAAGTCCACACCCACGGCCTTATAGCAGTTGGCATGTGTAATGAATAATATCTTACTCATTAGTCATTACCTATACACGCCGCCCATGCTATGCCGCATTGATTGTTATCCCGCACTGCGGAGGTTGTTGCGCAGGGCACTTCTTGTCCACAGATCAGGAAGACACACTTAAATATGGTTCGTTTAGATATCAAGATGCCACGTGAGATGCCCAGACTTCCATGGCGTATTCCCCAGATGTCCTGCCCTCTGGGCCTGACCTAATCTAAAGAATTACCAGGATGTTTGACTCTTATCAGGCCTTATCTCATTACATTCTACCCTATGATTGACTCCGGAGATACATATGGCTAATCCCTTCAGGATCTTCCTACACATGTCCCTAAATAGAGAAGTCACGCCATTAGGATGTTAAGCCTTCTCCGGCCAAACCTAATCCTAACACTCAGGCTCTCTATGGACATACAGTAAGTCAGACCCTTAGGAATCCATAATGCATTCCGCGCTACCAAGCATCTGCACCGCCATTATACCGCACCGCCACGGTACCGCACTGCCATCATACCGCACTGCCACACATCCGCAGTGCCATCATACCGCACTGCCATGATACCGAGCTGCCACATATCCGCAGTGCCACTCTTCATAATTAATTTCACTGATTTAATCAGATTTTAACATAGGAGATCCAAAACTAATTATGCCACGTGGATAATCTGGATTTACCCCTACCACAGATGCATTTATTGTAGCACTTTTGGCAGCATTATTCCAACATTATGTAGCATTTGTTGCAATAGTTTTTGGAGGAAATTATAAGGTCTTTTGGAGCAGTGTTTATATGAGGCTTCCAAGTTCATTCAGAAGACACAAAAAATATTCTTCCAATTAAGTCTTTTAGAGAGAGGGACAGACAAAGTCAATTCACCGAAGCATACATCGACATTATTCCGAAGTTTGCAAGTTTCCCATTTCATCGTAGGAGACAGATGTCGAGCATCCTCCAACACGCTTGTTGAGCCAAAGAATCTATTTTAAGGAGATTGTGTCAAACACAAAACTCGGTTAAAATTTCCTTTATTAACATTTCAATTTCATGTGATTTGATTATTTTTTAGTTTATGCGGTATTATGTAAATATTGTTCGGATTGATTTTTTATCAAACATAACGACGATACTACAATTTGGATGGCAGATCAAGAGCTTCGGGAGAATTCTTACAAAACAAGCCCAAGGAACGAGGGTGCTTCTAGTCATGAACCCTATGATGGTCAAGTAAGTCGAAAATATATGAATGATTGGTATTTAAAAAAGTGTGAGTCGTGTTGTTCTGTGATAAGATGATCTATATAATAAATCACAACGGCTTATACCCCTTGAAGTGGTGGGGTTTGTCTTTTTAACCTTAAATACCGAACCGTCGGTCCAACTGGATGGAATCCCAACCTAGCTGCACAAAGAACACATGTTAGGCTACCGGCCGAAGTCGTCGGTGAACCCTCCGATGATGAAGTCAGGCAAGGCTTAGAGAGAGAAAGTAAATGGACAGAGTTTCGGGTAGAAAAATATGATGTACCTCTCTCCAGCTCCATGTCTCGTATATATAGGGTAACGGCGCGTCGCTACTACGCGCTTCGGCACGCGTGGTGTCGGACCAGTTCTCTCGAGCAGAGTGTCTGACCAAAAAGATGGCGCGTGGCCGACCAACTCGCTGCCCAAGTACCTCGGGGCGAGATAAAGCTGCCATGTCGGTTGCGTGCGTGCGCGGGGATCCCGGGACATTGTCCCCGAGGAGGATTCGGCTGCATGCACGTACCATTCGTGTCGGAACAAAAAGGGGAGCTGTTCCCCAAGAGCTGCCAAAGTCCGAAGTTCTTGAGCCGACGGGAGCATCGTGGAACTCCACCGCCGGTCTGATCCTTTGTGATGACCCGTCTACCTGTTAAACCGAACCGACACAATGCAAAGTAGGTCGGTCCCACTTGTTCTTCTTCGGCACTTACAATAGCCCCTCAACCTTTGTGTCGGCTGGCCGAGGCAAGGTTGATAAGTGGAGCCCCTGCGCCGGCGTGATGGTTTGTTCGGCCGGCGTATGTTGGAAGATGCTTCTTATCATTATCTTTGATTTTAGCGTGTACGACGACACGTGTCTGTGCCGGATTGGCCCATATGTCGGTTGATCCGACGTTCATCCGACGTCGTTGCTGTTCCCGATAAAGTTGTCCGTGTGCATTAAATAGAATGCCACGCGTCAGCATGCGGTTGGATGCTCTGTCGGCTGATTTGACGTTTTGGCGTGCGCCGGCGCGAGCCCCGAAAAACTGACCGTAGTTAAATTAATTTGATGACACGTGGCCGTTTATCATTGGTCGGCACTGCTAATGATGTGATGCTCCGCACGTGCCGGCGCGGCACTCGAGGCGTCTGTCCGTTACCTCCTCCTATAAATACGGGACTCGGGGAGGAAGGGAGAGCCCTTCCTCTCCCCTGCTCTGCTCTGATCCGATCGACCGCCACTCTTTTCACCATTTCCAGCTTCAGACCTCTCCAGACTTCGAAGGTAAGTGTCGCGGTATCCATTGTTCGATTTATTTGTGCTTTGCTTCCTCATTCGGTCCATTTTTTGGGAGTTCTTCGAACTCGAACCTGGCAGGCTCGCGGTGGTTTGTGGTGGTGCAGTGGCAGCCCCGTCGCAAACTAACTGCTAAGCTCCTTCTGTTACGTTTCCCCGATGTGGACCGTCCCTTGGGCTGAAGGTCCAAGTGCTTTCCACTTTACCTAAAGAGCTTGCTGACGAATCCGATGTGTTACCGACGCGATTGACGGGGTTTCTTATTTTTCTCAGATGGGTCCCAAGCGTTCTGGCAAATTTCGGATCCGCTTGGCCTCCGGCGCCGCGGTAAAGGTCTTTAGGGAGGAATACTCTGTTCCGGCCGACGTTCAGATCTCTTTAGCCGCACAAGATAAGCTAGAGCACGGCCCAAACCACATTCATATTCCCATCTTGGGTGTCATCGAAGGAGGGGTTAGATTTCCCCTACACCCCTTCTTATGTCGGTTCTTTAATGAACTGGAGCTGACGCCGTCGCAGGTGACGGTAAACGCCTTGCGAATCTTGATGGGCGTTGTAAAATTGAACGAGAGGCTGAGCGAGCCCCTAACATTCGAGGATATCTTAGGCCAGTACTGCGTCGGCTACAACGCTGCGTCAGAGAAGTATTACTTGGGCCGACGGCCCAGACTGGAGAAAATTATCCTAGGGCTTCCGGATTCTGACAAGTACTCTGATGATTATATCGTTGTGTCCGGCAATTTCGAACCGTTGGATAATGATTATCCCATCCCCCGTGTCGTTGGTGCCTTAGGTATGCCGTTTTGGGCTCTGTTTCAGTTTTTCTTGTCTCCTTCTGACGGTTGTCATTCCTGCAGATTCAACTAAGGTGCCGTTGTTGAAGTCGGAAGCCGACCTTGACAGAGTGAAGGCGGCCCTGAAAACTTCTGACAATGTACGTTATGCTCCGGCCCTCCTAGATTACATCCCTTCCTACACTCATACTTTAAAGTCTAGGGCTCACGGAGAGAGCTCTTCCACTTCGACCAGTCAACCGTCAGGTGATACCGAAGAAAAGATGTCGAAATACGGACGAAAGCCAATTAACGTGGCCGATAAGAAGAAAGGTCCCGTGACGGTGTTGAAGCCGTCGAAGCAAGTTCACGAAAAAGTGGACGAAACAGCAAAGGCAGCTTCGACTGAGAAAGCATTGCCGACGGGACCAACGGATCCCTTGACTTCTTCTGCTGCAACAGTAACGGAGGTGGTGGAGGTGGAGGATTCTGTTCCTGCTGCTTCGGTCAAGACAAGGCCGAGCACCCGGAAGAGGAAAGCCGTTGAGGATCCTACTCCTGCTGCTTCTACTGAACAGGTAGCCCCTGCCGAGCCGTGGGTCCCCGATCTGATCTTCGGTGATTACCGACCGACGTCTCACGATAGCGTGACCGAGTCTCCTGACGTGACACTGGCACTAATGCAGGCTTTCTCTTTGTCGAAGGATGTTGCAGCCCTCCCTAACAGCCTCAGGGCCTGTTTCAAGAGTTTGGTCATGTACCAGGGTCAGGTATGGAGGATCCTTACTTTTTTGGCTGCTTGTAAATAACCGATAGTTGATATGCTGATCCTTTCTTGTTAGGTGATGACCCACATGGTCGGCATGGAGGAGAGACTCACCTGTTGCCTCTCGGCTTACTCCCTCCGCAAGACGAACTGCAACGAAGCTATCACAAAGCTCACGTCGGCCCATGAGCATATTGCCGATCTGGATAGTCGCGTGAAGACCGCCGCTGTGATGCTGGCCGGGAAGGCTGCGGAGTTCAACAAGTTGAAG
Source organism: Monotropa hypopitys (assembly GCA_002855965.1). Taxonomy (NCBI): domain Eukaryota; kingdom Viridiplantae; phylum Streptophyta; class Magnoliopsida; order Ericales; family Ericaceae; genus Monotropa; species Monotropa hypopitys. The sequence continues at coordinate 6,651 of NMUG010011678.1, forward strand.
GCTGACCACGAGGGGCTCCGAGCCGACAACACCCGCCTGACGGCCGACATCGCATCCCTCAAGGCCCAACAAGCCGCTGACCTAGAAGCTGTTAAGAAGGCTCATACTACCGAGCTAGCGGAGTTGGAAAAGATCAACTACAATCTCGGTTATGATGAGGCCGAGCAAATTTATTCGGCCAAGGTAGAGGGCGTTCAGGAAGGGGTGGATCCTTGCTCTCTAGAATGCCGGCAATAAGGATAATCTTGCTGTCATGAACTCCATCCTCGAATCATCCTCGCTTCTGACTCCGGGATGCCTGCCGACGGATGTTGTGGAGGAAGCGGTTGATCCCCAAGTCGAGACATAAAGCTTTTCAGTTTTTCTTTGCTTTTGTTTTGCGGTCGTCGTGAGGCCTTGAATGCTGTATAATGATACTCGGACATTTCTTTTTGCAATGGTTGCTTCGGTGGTTTTTACATGCTTTTTATTTCGTTTTCCCCATAAATTTGATGGCCGTCAGGTACTTTTGGTCATTCGGTGCTGCGGACCGATGGGATTGCGATCGAAGGCCTAACTTATTTCGGCCATACCACCGACCCGTCGGCAATGCCGCCGACGGGGTGCTCAATTTTGAGAATAATTGGCAACCGTATCAGCCATTCGGTACATCTACCGAAGGCCTACCATATTTCGGCTATACCACCGACCCGTCGGCAATGCCACCGACGGGGTGCTCAATTTTGAGGATAATTGGCAACCGTATCAGCCATTCGGTGCATCTACCGAAGGCCTACCATATTTCGGCTATACCACCGACCCGTCGGCAATGCCACCGACGGGGTGCTCAATTTTGAGGATAATTGGCAACCGTATCAGCCATTCGGTGCATCTACCGAAGGCCTACCATTCGGCTATACCACCGACCCGTCGGCAGTGCCACCGACGGGTGCTCAATTTTGAGGATAATTGGCAACCGTATCAGTCATCCGGTATTTCTACCGGATGCTTACCAAAATTCGGCTCTGCCACCGACCCGTCGGCAATACCACCGACGGGGTGCTCAATTTTCAGGATAATTGGCAACCGTAGACAACGTTTGATCAGAACAAACATTTCATTAAGGCACTTCGGCCGTTCGTTACATTTAATGATAATATCTCCTCAAGTTTGTGGCGTTCCAAGGCCTGGGTATTGTTGTGCCGTCTATCCCTTCCAACATGTAAGCCCCGGTTCCAATCTGGTCGGTAATTCTGTATGGACCTTCCCAGTTGGGACCTAGCTTCCCGTCGGAGCTCTTCTTTTTGTTGCCCACGACCTTTCGGAGCACCAAATCATCTTTCTTGAAAGTTCTTGGCCGAACCGAGCGGTTGAAGGATTTGGCCATACCCTGTTGATAGGCTGCTATCCGGATCCTGGCCGAATCTCTTGTTTCTTCGGCTAGGTCCAGATCCTTTTCAATGGCTGCATTGTTGATTGTTTCGTCGAATGCTTGTGTTCTGATGGTTGGCAGTCCTGCTTCAAGTGGAATGACGGCCTCCATACCGAAAGCTAGGGAGAAAGGGGTCTGGCCAGTGGACCGCCTAGGGATTGTTCGGTAGGCCCAAAGCACACTATGCAACTCTTCGGCCCATTTTCCCTTTGCTGCTTCCAGTCTTTTCTTGATGCCGTTGCCAACTGTTTTGTTGGAAGCCTCTGCTTGTCCATTGCCCTGGGGGTAATGAGGGGTTGAGTTATAAAATTTGATTTGGTGTTCGGCGCAGAAATTAGTGAATAAGTATCCCACAAACTGGGTGCCGTTGTCCGACACGAAAGCATAGGGGACGCCGAAGCGAGAGACGATGTTTCTCCAAGCAAACCTCTTGACATCCTTATCTTCAATCGTGACCAGTGGTTCGGCCTCGACCCACTTGGAGAAGTAACCTGTGGCCTTAATAAGAAACTTGAATCCTCCCGGAGCTGTCGGCAACTTTCCCACAATGTCCAATCCCCATTGTGCAAATGGCCATGGACTGGTTAGAGGAGTGAGTTCTTCGGCCGGTTGCCGAATGATCGGAGAGAACCTTTGGCATGCGTCACACTTCTTAACTAGTCGTTCGGCTTCTTCCATCATTTTTGGCCACCAGTAACCTTATGAGATGGCTCGATGGGCTAAAGACCTCCCCCTGTGTGGGCGCCACAGCTGCCGGAGTGCAACTCATGGAGGACCCCTTCGGCCAGTGTGGGGTGCACACAGAGAAGATACGGCCCAGAAAATGATTTCTTGTATAGCTCAGTGTCAGGAGATAGCCAATACATTGCCGCCTTGTGGATGATCTGATGTGCCGTATTCTTGTCTGTCGGCAAAGCTCCATCCTTGAGATAAGCCACTAGTGGATCAATCCAGCTCGGACCTTGGTCGACGTAGAATACTTCGATGTGCGACGGCGGCTCAATAGTCGGACGATTCAGACTCTGGACGCTGATCGTTCTTGGCTCCTTTGCTTCTGTGGCCGACGCAATCCCAGCCAGAGCATCGGCATGGGCATTCTGCTCCCGGTCGATTTGTTGAATGTGGATGTTGGGGAAACCCATTATCATAGCTCTAGCCCTCTCCATATATTTCCCCATTCGGTCGTCCCGACATTCGTAACCGCCGGTAACCTGGTTGACGACCAATTGGGAATCACTGAAGACGGTCAGGCTGTGAATCTTGAGAGCTTCGGCTGTGGCCAAACCGGCGAGAAGGGCCTCGTACTCTGCTTCGTTGTTAGAGGCACTGAAGTTTAACCGTAAAGAGTGCTCATGAATAGGGCCGTCAGGGGAGATAAGGACTATCCCAGCACCACTTCCCTTGATGTTTAAGGCACCATCCACGAACAATTTCCATGAGTCTGCCAGGGCTCCCCTCCGCTCTTCTGGTCTACCATCGGCTACCAACATCTGGCCGTCGGGAGATGTAGGCTTCGGCCTGGGGGAATACTCTGCAATGAAATCGGCAAGAACCTGTCCCTTGATTGTTGTCCTCGGTTGGTACTTCACATCAAAGTTTGCCAACTCCACGGCCCATTTGGTTATCCTCCCAGACAAGTCGGCCCGGTGAAAAAGTGACCGTAGCGGGAACTCGATCAGGACGTTGATGGTATGGGCCTGGAAATACGGTGCAAGCTTCCTGGAGGCAATGATTAGAGCGAAAGCAAGCTTTTCAAGTGGAAGATACCTTGTCTCGGCGCCAATCAACGATTTGCTATAAAAATATACCGGGAGTTGTTCTTGTCCATCTTGCCGCACTAATGCCGAACTGACTGCGTGAGGTGTCACGGCTAGGTAGAGGTAGAGCTCCTCACCTTCCTTCGGCTTTGCCAACAGGGGTGCCGATGAGAGATAAGTTTTCAGATTGCCGAGCGCCTGCTTGCAGTCATCGGTCCACTCAAAATGTCGTCGGCTATTCTTCCTGAGAACTTCGTAGAATGGACGGCATTTATCCGAAGACCGACTTATGAATCGGTTGAGGGTTGCCGCCATGCCGGCTAACTTCTGGACTTCTTTCAAAGTTCTTGGGTCTTCCAATCGTTGGATTGCGGAGACCTGCATTGGGTCGGCCTCGATGTCTCGGCGCGTAACCAAGTACCCTAGGAATTTGCCAGAGCTTACGCCAAAAGCGCACTTTGAAACGTTGAGGCGTAGCTGGTGCTCCTTCAGAATGTCAAACATGTGTTGGAGGTCACTCAAGTGACGGCTTTCTAATTTGCTTTTAACCACCATATCGTCGATGTATGCTTCTACCGTCCCTCCCAGCTCGGTGCTAAACATCTTGGTTATCATTCGTTGGTATGTCGCTCCGGCATTTTTAAGACCGAATGGCATCACCCGGTAACAGAATATCCCACGGGGGGAGATGAAGGCTGTCTTCTCCTGGTCCGGACCGAACATGGCTATCTGGTGGTAGCCTCGGTAAG